>LJIJ01005132.1:0-12627 GCA_001718145.1 Orchesella cincta
CAAAGAACTAAATAAATGCTTTCTCGATTAGAGTTTGCATTTGGATGACTCCTGTTTTGTCGGCCGCCGAAAATGACGTGGATCATAATTATTTGTTGGGTTTATGCCAATTACAATTTATTGGATTGTCCCAGCAAGTGTTATCGATTCTATATTATTGGCTTGTATTCCGTCGGGGTAGCTTTGTTTTTTATTATAAAATGTAATTAGCTTAACGATTGTTATGTTTTCATGTTGCCACATTTCGAGTTCGAATTCATTAGAGTACTTGAAACCACACACAGGTCAGAGTTAGTTTATATTAGCAAAATGGAATGGCTTGTATGTATCTTGATTTTGCTTTTACAAAGCTTAATTCAGTAATTACTCGAACTTTACTAATATTTATAAATATGATATCAGTATTTACTGTTTTAAAATTGATATGATAATATACTTAGTGTTAAATTTTCTGCGGCCGACAAAACAGGAGTCATCCAAATGCAAACTCTAATCGAGAAAGCATTTATTTAGTTCTTTGGCATGCGACCGTTTTGTCTTTCGACGGAAGCAACCTTTTTGCTATTCACTAGTTTAGATCTTTTTCATGACTACTGCGGTTATCTTAAAATATGTATACCAAATTTAACTGCCACGATTGATTATGCTAAGAAAGCCATATTTTGTATAATAACTTACATAGGTATAGCATGTATATACATAGTTGTTACGTGTGTGTGTACAGTATAGTATTAGAATGTTTGCCGGAAATAGTTTTGGAATTGGCTGAATATTGAATATAGATTAACAGTGATCTGCTTTAGTGTGCTTCCCTTAACTCGGTAACATATGAAAAGCTCATGTGGTTTTTACCATATCTTCACCCAGGGAGGTTCCAAGCCGAAAGGGTCAGGTTGGAAACAACATTTTTGCTATATATATAATATATTGCTGTGTAGTTTAAGTATATAAAATAAAAATCTCATCACACATCACACTCAATTAATGTTGGTGTTTATGCAGAGCGCCCATTCGCAAGTAGTGCATTTTGTTTGAAGTCTACAATTCTAACCGTTTAGGCGTCTTTGCATTTTTAAGCTAGATTAAATTAAAAATCATTTTATAGAGCCTTGTCTTTCAACAAATGTTTATTGCATTAGAAGTGTATTTGCAGCACGTTGTATCTAAGTAATATGCAGAAACGTTGTATTAGTACGAAGATATGGGATATATACATATGTAGTATGTATGCAGTGTGTGGTAGTTTACTGATCAGGGCTCGTTTTTGGAATTGGCCAGAGCTAAATGAAAAGTAAGGCATTGATATGCTTCCCATGGTAGGTGGAATATCCAAAAGCTCTTTGGTTTTGCGATTTTTTTTTCAATTTCTGCCTACGGTTGCTCAAACCCGACAGGGGCAGTGTGAAAACACTATAATGTGTTATGGTAAAAATTCTATAAGGTATTTAACGATGTTTGAAATTGGATATTATGCAGAATGAATATACGCATCTATTGCCGCTGTTTTGAAGTCAATAGGTTGTACCGTTTCGGTTGTGATACATTTTGAATTATCTGAGCAGTGGAGTCATTCCATATCAGTCTTCAACTGACTGCCCATTTGGAACCAAGGGTTTCCAAAATCAACCTGCTGACGCAGGTTGATATGACAGTTTTGCTGTTTTGCCTTTCAAAAATAATTCAGCTGGGGTTTTTAGCTTTGTATTTTACGATAACCGGTCAACAGTCGAATATATGTAAAAATTTGAGGAATCGGTCTTTCATTTTTATTACAATAAAATATCATATTCTCCAAATATACGCCAAACGACTAAGCGTGGTACACATGTTTCAACGCTCGTTCCTATTAACAAAAAATAATTCAGCTGGGGTTTTTAGCTTTGTATTTTACGATTACCGGTCAACAGTCGAATATATGTAAAAATTTGAGGAATCGGTCTTTCATTTTTATTACAATAAAATATCATATTCTCCAAATATACGCCAAACGACTAAGCGTGGTACACATGTTTCAACGCTCGTTCCTATTAACAAAAATAATTCAGCTGGGGTTTTTAGCCTTGTAACTTACGATAACCGGTCAACAGTTGAATATATGTAAAAATTTGAGGAATCGGTCTTTCATTTTTGTAAGACAAAACACTGTCATATCAACGTGCGTAGCATGTTGATGCAATTTGGAAACCCTTGGTTCCAAATGGGCAGTCAGTTGAAGACTGATATGGAATCACTCTGTATGGGTTAGCTTAAAAATGTAAGAACATCGAAACGGTGAAAGTAAATAGTGGGAGTGAAAAGCAATTATATGTATCTTGATATTGCCTACCACATCCAATATCAAACTTAATGATTCTCGCATTTGTTTGGACCCTATGTGCATTATATGTGCATAATACATGCAAAACATGGTTTCCACGATGATCCTATCGGGTTTGAGCCGCCGTGGGTTGAAACGGAAAAGTCAATTCGTCTAAATGGAGACGTTTTATTGTTAACAAGTATGCTCTGAGACATATAAACACACAAGTATTCATCTGGGCAAAGCACATTTCAAAACTATTGAGCACATACACTGGAATTCTAAAGCATTTGGGTTACGCTGAACAATATTGGCATGTACTATATGTTATGTATCTGGTTCATATTCATTTTGATTTTGATACTTGTAGATGCATGCAGGCTACATTGTGCACTACATATGTATACATATATCAACATACACTTGTTATTCGCAATACTTGCGACTGGAGAATACGAGATACACTTTTATGCATGTTCATGACAAACTTTTCTATTTAATCAGTCAGCATTTACGACGGCTGTGAGTTTACTTGTATAAAGGAACTTCTGTACCTTACACTTTAGAATTGCTGTTTTCATTTAATACATGCAGCCTAACAAATTCATCCAAATATACATCCATCCATGTACAAGGAGTAAAATACATAGAAATACTGGATGCTGACTCATTCTTGTATGTGCGCATTTTCATTACACGTTCTTCATTTTATTCACTCGAACCATACCCAAGAAATGTCCGTGATATATTATCTAATTAGTTTAATTCAGCTAAAATGGAGTGTCCTGAGTCACTGAAAAAATATTTACCGGACGAAATATTTAGTGCATTTGAAAAATTGTATTATCCATCCAAGTCGGTTTTAAATGTAAATTCTAAAAACTCTATTTACGCTAAAGTTGCTAATTCCTTAACTGGAAACAAAACATCCACTTCTGATGAACGCCGATATCTACATCATATTTGGGACACACAAATAAAGGTAAACTCTGTCTACTAATAATTCAAATGATAAATACACTTTTCAATACCTTATTTGTGAATTCTATTGCTACTTTTAGGATATTTTAACCACGAAATCTACCACAGCCAGTGTAAAAAAACAAGTTCAAAAACAAAAGCGACAGTGTGAGGTGAGACATCCTAAAATATGTTGTACGCTTTCATTTCATTTCACCAGTTCAACACTATACCTCCTTCTATTTTCTTTAGAAAAGTAACAACATTTTATGCAGCAGTCGGAAGAGCTATTGTTATTGGAAATTCAAACCCCAGTACCACCGTATGTACAATATTATAACAACTACACAATTTTAGTTTTCTACAAACTTATAAAAGTGTATACTACATTTTAAAACTTAATATTATATGTGGACTGATTTTTTCAAACAGAATAGTTTATCTCAACCATCTTCAGAACCACAAATTACACCGCCTGACTGCCCTTCCTCATTGTCACACGTTACAAATCAACAAATCTTGGATGCCTTTAATCAAATTCATCCAAAGAAGAAAAATAAAAACCCAATTTATAAGCAAACCAAACTTTCAAAGTTAGCCACCCATTTGACCTTGAAGAAGAGCAGCACCGTTCAGGAGAGAATATACCTAAAATATCTATGTACGCATGTATTAAAGGTATGACTACTGATGCACCATCACTAATTATTATTGCATGTCCAGCGATGCTTTTATATGGTACATTTTATTTTAAATTATAGGTAATTCAAGACGAAACACTAGAAGCATTACATCATGTTGATACTAACATCGCAATCAATCAAAGCGAAAACGATGAACCTCCTCTACCAAATAGTAAAAGGAAGGCAAAACGGACAAAACCAAGGGTATGCGAAATATATTTCAATTAAAACATAATACTGTTTCGGTGTTGATTATCGCTAAAATACTACAGTTTGTTTATTTAAACTTATGCATACATTTAATGCTTATTTTTTTAAATTAGACACGCAACAACTTGCTTTCAACGATCAAGAAGACATTTCGGATTGGTTCGAAAAAGAAACAACGTAACAACTCTGAAGTCAACGCGTGCATTAATCAATCAGAAGAAAATATTCCTGATGACGAGATAGTTACTACACTAGAGGAGGCATTCCAAAAGAAAATTAACCATTTTCCAACCGACACATGCCAAATCTGCAGGAAATTCACTTATACGACTAACATGAGAACGATTAAAATAACAACAGTGCTAATGGAAAAACTCAACTTGCTCAACGACGACGAAGGTTCTTTAACTGATTTCACAGACAATCAACAGATACGAGTCTGTACACGTTGTAAAGCCCATTTATCAGCAACTAAACCCAACATACCCTCTCAATGCTATTTGAATAGAATGATCGCCCCACCAACTGTTCATGAAATAAATTCATTGACTGAAGCTGAAGCAAGAATGATAAGCCAGGTGACACCTTTCATGAAAATTCACTGCTTAACGCACAAAGGACAGCAAGCTATGAAGGGAACGTGCATGCATTTCCCACCATGCGTGGATGAAATAACCGATTTACTTCCACGTAAATGCAAGGATTCCGATATTATTATTGCGTCCAAGTCAACTGAAGACAGTGTACCGCAGGAACTAATTGTGAATTTTCAGAAACTGCATAGAGCCTTGGTGTATCTTCAAGAATATAATCATTTATACCGTAACGTTCGGATTGATCCTCTCATGCCTGAAAATGACGAATTCCCACAAATCAACCAAACCATGGACACCAATCAAATTGATGAAGAAGCAATTAATCAATACCAATATTTATCACAATCACAATCTGCAGGATACGAGATTATTGATGAAAACCGTTCAGTTCTACGATCAAACTACAACCAGTTTACCATTTCATCGACGGCTGCCTCCGCATGCACCGCTATTTGTGCAGTTGCAATAGCTCACGCTGCTATTCAATCAATAACAACATGGACTGACAAAATAATGGATGACATTCTAGTGCGGGGCAATGCTTACTACTTAACTAAAACTCAAACTGGTGAATTTCTTGATGCTTTTCAAATTAGTGGTACGGTGGAGAACTGCTTTGAGAATATCAACGTCGCCATTATATCTACTCTACATCAGTACTACGGACACCTTGATAAATATAAGATTTTAGGTGAAACATTTACAAGACTGAGGGAATCACTTCAAACCTTCATCGATTCTGAGCACATAAGTGGAATAATTACCGTTAACCATTATTCAATGGCAGTTATTAAGCAAGAAGAATTCGTGTTCCTGTTTGATAGTCATGCACGTGGAAAACGAGGAATACAACCACTGGAGAAAAGCTAATGAAAATGGAAAGGCTTTCATAAGAAAATTTCGAAGGACACTGCTCCACAATCAATCTCTACAATAATTCATTGGAACTGCCAACCACAGAAGCTTACCTTAACTAACGGAGAATGTTTTATATATTGCTTAACTGTTGTCAACCACAATATTTTGCTTGAAGAAGACGAGGAGAGGAAATGCTAAGAAGAAGATGAAAATGTTACGATGAAGGTGAATCCATCATCAGTGAATCCGAAGAAGAAGATTATAGTCCATCAGCACCAATTCTACAAATTGATTTAGTCTCAGGAGTATCCAGAGTATTCAGCTCTCAAGGAATCGCCCCGGATCGCAGTCACGAGCAAATTCAAATTAACGTGGACGACGATTTCATTATTACTAGCAATGAAGTACAAAACGAAAATCTTTATCCATCACTTCCTTCTCTCTCTCCTTTAGGTACCCCACACTTACAGACACAAACTAGCATTAATAATACGAATATTACACAAGTTTCAGTTACCTTTCCTAATGCTTCTAGAGATGATCGTATTGGATGTAGCACCCGCCCCAAAATAGGGGAGGTGCTATCTTCAATACAGCTAGGGGGTCCTCCAAGAGGATCAAACATAAAAACCTTATCTTTATCCGATATCCTTCCTAATAGCAACCCTACTCCTAACTCCAAAGCAAACTTAATTGCCGACGTTCTCTCCAAGAAAAATCTATTTCTCGATTGCGCTGTAATGACTGACGATTTTCAACAACCGGATGCGAAAGATCACATAGAACAAATAACACGAGCACGAGGACGACCACTATATCCTGAAAAAGAGGAACGACTTGAAGAATTATCTTTCATTAAATGCTTCCCATTGGGAACTCATGGCAGAAACGAAGAAAGAAAGCTTGATATTACCACTTTAGACTACTATCAACAGAGAGTAATGGGAAATGATAGAGATTTCATTCCAACGAGTACCTGTTCTATGCTCTCAGCGAAGTTGACAGAGATGCCTTGCAAGAAAAAATTTGGCATTGGTGCGAAAATGACAACAGAAGCAAGTAGAACAAGGTACTCGTTGCGAATGAAATCTCCTTATCATTTCCCATTACTACTCTGTGCATAGTAGTCTAAAGTGTAATATCAAGCTTTCTTTCTTCGTTTCTGCATGAGTTCCCAATGGGAAGCATTTAATGAAGACAATTCCTTCAAGTCGTTTCTCTTTTCAGATATAGTGGTCGTCCTCGTGCTCGTGTTATTTGTCTATTGTTCGCATCCGGTTGCCTGAAATCGTCGAGGCATACAGCCAGTCGAGAAATAGATTTTTTCTTGTGAGAGAACTGTCGGCAATTAACGAAAAAAACAAAAAAACCCCAACCCACTAAACGAAAAAAAAACTTCTCTAATACAACAACCCTAACAAAAAAATAACCGGTTCATCGCGACACTCTAAATACAAAAAAAACCTCGCTAAATGTTTGCTTTGGAGTTAGCGAGTAAGGGTTGCTGATTAGGACAGAGATCTATCGCTAAGTTTTTATGTTTGTTCCTCCCTTGGGAGCCGAATCCCCCTAGCTGTATTGAAGAGGGATCTACGCACCTCCCCTATATTTGCGGGCGCCGGTGTTACATTCCAATTACCGATCTATCTCTAAAGCATTAGGAAAAAGCGTAACTGAAACTTGTTATATCGTATTATTAATGCAGTTTAGATGTCTGTAAGTGTAGGGTACCTAAAGGAGAGGAGAGAAGGAAGTGATGGATAAAATTTTCATTTGTACTTCATTGCTAGGTAATAATGAAATCCGTCGTCCACGTTTAATTTTTGAATTGCTCGTGACTGCGATCCGGGGCGATTCCTTGAGAGCTGAATACTCTGCGATACTCCTGAGACTAAATCAATTTTGTAGAATTGGTGCTGATGGACTATAATCTTCTTCTTCGGATTCAATGATGAGGATTTCACCTTCATCGTAAACATTTCATCTTCTCTTCAAGCAATTTCCTCTCCCTCGTCTTCTTCAAAGCAAAATATTGTGGTTGACAACAGTTAAGCAATATATAAAACATTCTCCGTTATTAAAGGTAAGCTTCTGTGGTTGGCAGTTCCAATGAATTATTGTAGAGATTGTTGTGAGCCGAGTGGCCTTTCGAAATTTCATTATGAAAGCTTTCCATTTTCATTAGCTTTTCTTCCCAGTGGTTCGTATTCCTCGTTTTCCACGTGCATGACTATCAAACAGGAACACGAATCTTCTCTGCTTAATAAACTGCCATGAATAATGGTTAACTGTAATTATTCCACTTATGTGCC
The DNA here is from genome assembly GCA_001718145.1 of Orchesella cincta. Classification (NCBI taxonomy): domain Eukaryota; kingdom Metazoa; phylum Arthropoda; class Collembola; order Entomobryomorpha; family Orchesellidae; genus Orchesella; species Orchesella cincta. The sequence goes on from LJIJ01005132.1 coordinate 7,919, forward strand.
TCAGAGTCGATGAAGGTCTTGAAAGTGATTCCCTCAGTCTTGTTAAATGTTTCACCTAAAATCTTATATTTATCAAGTGTCCGTAGTACTGATTAGAGGTATGATATAATGGCGACGTTGATATTCTCAAAGCAGTTCTCCACCGCTACCACTAATTTGAAAAGCATCAAGAAATTCACCAGTTTGATTTAGTTAAGTAGTAAGCATTGCCCCGCACTAGAATGTCATCCATTTATTTGTCAGTCCATGTTGGTTATTGATTGAATAGCAGCGTGGGCTATTACTGCAACTGCACAAATAGCGGTGCATGCGGAGGACGGCAGCCGTCGATGAAATGCCGGTAAACTGGTTGCTAGTGTGATCGTAGAACTGAACGGTTTTCATCAATAATCTCGTATCTGCAGATTGTGATTGGTGATGAAATATTGGTATTGATTAATTGCTTCTCATCATTGCATTGTTCCATGTTGGTTGATTTGTGGAATCGTATTTTCAGGCATGAGAGGATCTAAATCCGAACGTTACGGTATATATGATTATATCTTGAAGATACACCAAGCTCTATGCAGTTGTTCTGAAAATTCACAATTAGTTCCTGCGGTACACTGTCTCAATTGACTTGGACGCGCAAATATTTACGGCATCCTTGCATTTACGTGGAAGTAAATCGGTTATTTCATCCACGCATTGGTGGGAAAATGAATGCACGTTCCCTTCATAGCTTTGCTGTCTTTGTGCGTTAAGCAGTGAATTTTTCATGAAAGGTGTCACCTGGCGTTATCATTCTTGCTTCAGCTTCAGTCAATGAATTTATTTCATGAACAGTTCGGTGGGGCGTATCATCTATTCAAATAGCATGAGAGGGCGTATGTTGGGTTAGTTGCTGATAAATGGCTTTACAACGTGTACCAGACTCGATCTGTTGATAGTCTGCTGCAATCGAGTGAAAGACCCTTTCGTCGTCCGTTGAGCAAAGTTGAGTTTTTCCATTAGCACTGTTGTTATTTTAATCGTTGCTCATGTTAGTGCGTATAAAGTGAATTTCCTGCAGATTTGGCATGTGTCGGTTGGAAAAGAGTTAATTTTCTTTTGGCTTGCCTTTCTAGTGTAGTAACTATCTCGTCATTCAGGAATATTTTCTTCTGATTGATTAATGCACGCGTTGGACTCAGATTGTACGTTGTTTCTTTTCGAACAATCCGAAATGTCTTCTTGATCGTTGAAAGCAAGTTGTTGCGTGTCTAATTTAAAAAATAAGCATTAAAATGTATGCATAAACTTAAATAAACAAACTGTAGTATTTTTAGCGATAATAAACACCGAAACAGTATTATTGTTTTATTGAAATATATTTCGCATACCTTGGTTTTGTCCGTTTTGCTTTCCTTTTACCATTTGGCAGAGGAGGTTCATCGTTTTCGCTTTGATTGATTGCTGATGTTAGTATCAACATGATGTAATGCTTCTAGTGTTTTCGGTCTGTGAATTACCTATAATTTAAAATAAAATGTACCATATAAAAGCAATCGCTGGACATGCAATAATAATTAGTGATGGTGCATCAGTAGTCATACCTTTAAACATGCGTACATAGATATTTTAGGTATATTCTCTCCTGCGGCTGCCTGCTCTTCTTCAAGGTCAAATGGCATGGCTAACTTTGAAAGTTTGGTTTGCTTAATAAATTGGGTTTTTATTTTTCTTCTTTGGATGAATTTTGATTAAAGCATCCAAGATTTGTTGATTTGTAACGTGGACAATGAGGTAGCGCAGTCAGGCGGGTTCTGTATTTTGTTCTGAAGAGGGTTGAGATAAACCATTCTGTTTGAACAAAATCAGTCCACATATAATATTAAGTTTAAAATGTTAGTATACACTTTTATAAGTTTGTAGAAAACTAAAAATTGTGTAGTTGTTATAATATTGCTACATACGGTGGTACTGGGTTTGGAATTCCAATAACAATACTCTTCCGACTGCTGCATAAAATGCGTTGTTACTTTTCTAAAGAAATAGAAGGAGTATAGTGTTGAACTGGGTGAAATATGAAAGCGTACAACATATTTTAGGTATTGTCTCACCTCAACACTGTCGCTCTTTTGTTTGAACTTTTTTTTTACACTGGCTGTGTAAATTTCGTTGGTTAAAAAATATCCTAAAAGTGCAATAGAAATTCACAAATAAGGTATTTGAAAAGTGTATTTTATCATTTGAATGATTAGTAGACAGAGTTTACCTTTATTTGTGTGTCCCAAAATATGATGTAGGATATCGGCGTTCATCAGAAGTGGATGTTTTGTTTCCATTAAGGAATTAGCAACTTTAGCGTAAAATAGAGTTTTTAGAATTTACATTTAAAACACGACTTGGAATGGATAATACATTTTCAAATGCCACTTAAATATTTCCGTCCGCTAAATATTTTCTCAGTGACTTTCAGGGACACTCCATTTTGCTGAATTAAACTATTAGAAATATATCACGCGAATTTCTGCGGTATGGCTTCGAGGAATAAAAGTGAAGAAGATAAAATGAAAATCGCCACATACAACGAATGAAGTCAGAGTCCAGTTATTTCAGTATTTCACTCCTTGTACATGCGATGGATTTATTTGGATGAATTTGTATAGGATGCATGTGTATTAAATTGAAAACAGCAATTCTTAAAGTGTAGTACAGGAAGTTCCTTTATACACAGTAAACTCCACAGCACGTCCCGTAAATTGCTGACTGGATTAAATAGAAAAAGTTTTGTCATGAACATGCATAAAAGTGTATCTCGTATTCTTCCAGTCGCAAGTATCGCGAATAACAAGTGTATGTGATATATGTATACATATGTAGTGCACAATGTAGCCTTTTGCATGCATCTACCAAGCTATCAAAATCCAAAATGAATATGAACCAGATACAAACAATATAGTACATGCCAATATTGGTTCAGCGTAAACTCAAATGCTTTAAGAAATTCAGGTATGTGCTTCAATGAGTTTTGAAATTGCTTCTGCCCATGAATACTGTGTGTGTATCATTGTTTCAAAGCATACTTGGTAACAATAAAAACGTCTCATTTTGACGAATTTGTAACTGTTTTCCCGTTTCTCACCACGGCGGTCTCAAACCCGACAGGCATCATCGGTGCGAAACATGTTGCATGTCATATAGCCAACATATAATGCACATAGGTCAAACAAATGCAGAGTAAAAAAAATAAAAAAGAGGCGAAATGAGAATCATTAAGTTTGATATTGCGATTTGGTAGGCCGAATATCAATGATACATATAATTGCTTTCACTCCACTATTTACTTTGCACCGTTTCGAGTGTTCTTACATTTAAGCTTAACCCCACTACAGCGAGTATTCCTATATCAGCGCTTCAACTTGACTGCCCATTTTAGGAACAGGGTTTCCAAATTGCATCAACATTGCTACGCATGTTGATATGACAGGTAATCGTTATTGTTTCCAACCAATGAAGACCCGATTCCTCAATAATTTTACATATATTCAACTGTGACCGGTTATCGAGTAAGTTATACAAGGCCTACAAAACCCAGACTAACTATTTCACCTTTTTCTTTCTTTGCTTTAATAGGAAACGCTACGCGTTGAACATGTGCTAACCACGCTTTAGTCGTTTGGCGTATATTTGCGAGAATATGATATTTTTGTATAAACAATGAATAAGCCGAGTTTCCTCAAATTTTCACATATTATTCGATCTGTGAACCGGTAATCGTAAAATACAAAAGCTAAAAACACCCCAAGCTGAATTATTTTTCTTTATGTTAATAGGACGCAGCGTGTTGAAACATGTTTAAACCGTTAGGTCGTTATGGCGATATATATTGGAGAATATGATATTATTATGTAATAAAATGAAAGTACGATTAAACTTCAGAATTTTTACCATATATTCGGACCTGTTGACGGTTATCGTAAAACTACAAGCTCTAAAAACCCTCAGTCTGAATTATTTTTTGAAAGGCAAAACAGTCAAAAACCTGGTCTCATAGTCAACACTCTTCGTCCCGCTCAGCAGAGTGTTACTGTCAACCTTTGGATAACCTCTTGTTCTCCAAAATGGCGCAGTCGCTTGAAGACTGATCCACCTTGGACATGACTACCGTATATATTCTACAGATAATTCAATAATGATATCACACACCCGAACGTACAAATCCTCTAACCTTATCCTTCAAAAAATACAGAGCGGCAAATAGATCGACTTTAATCTCCTATTCGTCTCGCATTATATTCCAATTCAACTACGCTTAACATTACCTATTCATTATGAAAATTCCTCTTTACATCAACACCGTAACATCTTATAGGTGTTTACTCACCACTGCCCCCTGTCGGCGTTTGAGCAAACCGTACGGGCAGAAATTGAAAAAAAATCGCCAACAACCAAAGAGCTTTTTGGATACACTTTCACCTCCTACACATGGGAAGCAAGTATCAATGCCCACTTTACTTTTCATTTAGCTCTGATGCCCAATTCCAAAATCGGCCTCCTGATCAGTAAAACTACCACACATCTGCATAGCATGAACATACCATACTGCGTATAGTTATCCCAGATCTTTCCAGTTGACACTCAAATACAACGTTTCTGCATATTACTTATATCACAACGCTGCTGCAAAACAATACACTTCAATGACAATAAAACCCATTCTTGTTGAAAGACAACCCAGTTCGGCC
>LJIJ01005133.1:0-12627 GCA_001718145.1 Orchesella cincta
GGTTGTCGAAAACGTTTTAGATTTTCTTATTTGCTCTCACTTTTTTTTATAGAGCTTCATTAGACGACTATCACTACGACTAGGCTCAACCAACCCCAGTAAAGTCTTTCTTAGTTATTAAACCCAACTCAACTGTGATTCAATTTTATTCCCAGTTTTTTCAACATTTTCGAAGTTAATAATTCAGAATGCTTCAAATGAAACGCAGAAAACAAAAGACTGAGGTGCAAATCCCTTGCCGTGAGCTTCTAGTGAAACCCAGAATACAAAAGACTGAGGTGCAAATTCTTCGTGAAAGTGTAACTCAATTAAAACGTGAACACAGCGACACAAAGCAAAAATTGGAAACTCAGGTGAAAGTTACTCAAAAATTACAACTTCAAAATGCGACCCTTCAACAAGAAATTGGAAAGCTTAAAACTGAGCTGAAAAATGAGGTAACAACTCGTAAAAAAGCTGCAGCTTTGCACAAAATGAAAGTTAAAACTTTGGAGGTCCAACTTTCTTCCATGAGCCTCCAAAAAACTGTGATGGAAGAGCAACATCTCGTGCTAAAAAGGGATTTAGAAACTGCGCAAGGGAAGCTGACCTCTTTGACAGCCGAGATGCAGAAGTTGTCTAAGGGAAACAAAAATCTGGCAGATTTGAATCGGGAATTGTCAATGGAAAACAAGAGTTTATCTGAGTTAAATCAGAATCTTTTGGAAAAGATCAAGAATTTGGAGACTTCTAAGAATCGACCACAATATACGATTTCAGGAAACAATGATCATTTAGAGAATGAAGTCAGGAAACATTTGGAGAAGATTAAAAATTTGGAGATTGAAGTTGAGAAGCTTTCAAAGAAAATAATGCGGTTGGAGAATGAAAATCAGGAGCTTTCAGAGAAGGTAGAAAAGTTGGAGGATGAAAATAGCGAGCTTCAAACAGACAAGCAACAATTGACTGTGCTGAAGTCTAAATACAAACGTTTACGATCCGCGATTTCCAAGCTACAGTCAGAAGACGATGAGAGCTGTGACGAAGTATCGCAAAAAAGAGCAAGAAACTGAAATAGTGCCGTAGCTGATGTTGATAGTGATTACTCGTGAGTATTTTTTTCTGTCTTATACATGATTTTTTTGCCTAATACCAAATATTTAACAGTTACACATGCTTGTATAAAAATGAACTAATGAATCACGTTATTTTAGTCTGTCGAGATTCTCTCAATGCCAGCAACATTTTTCTACTGAACAAAGGCGACGGATGAGCGGTATTTATTTAGGTAGCTGCCAATATCCTTTTATTATTTGCAATTACACTTTCTTTCACATGATGATAAACAACTTTAATGATGATGTTGAAATTGAAAAGGTTGACTAAAATATTAATATTGCATTTTTGTTTTTAGCAGTCCTGCTCCTCAAGACGGAGTACTTTCAACTTACTACTGATTTTCGAGCTTGACGTCGGACAAATGGAGGTTGACAATGGACATACTACCGATATAGTTGTAAAGTGTAATATAAACAATTATATGAAAAAATCATTAAATAGTTTAAAAAACGTTTTTGGTATGTTTAAAGTCTTCCATAATGTGTTTTAATCAACAATTTCAAGTTTTCGAGTTTAACTGTATATACATAAAATCAATTCGTGCAAGTGAATAAAACCGGATGTTACAAAAATTATGCCATTTTCTTGAATCATAGAGAGTAAAATAATTGTAGAACATTAATTTCCTATAAATCTCAGTTTTATGCTTACAAATATTTATTACGGTCCACTCTGTTCTTATTATTGGCTCATAATTAGAGAAATCTCAATCAATTTCGTATGAATTATTGTGACAATACGCATATTGCAATTTTGCAAAGGTATACTTGTGACCAAACTGACAGCAAATTAGGGGCAGAAAAATGTACATTTTATTTTGGAGGAAAATTTATGCACTCTGAATATATAGCGACACAGCATTTATTATCATAATCAACCTTCTATGAAATACAAGGTTTTGTATTGGAACGACTGTCTTCTTCATCTTGTTACTTTCAGATAGGTCGTCTTGAATAGCATTCATTTGCTGCACATGCCACAGTTTACCTAGCCATAATTTCAATAAATTTATGTTATTTCAAATATAAGGCGATATATAGGCTTACTTAGAAAAATTAAGCACTTAAATTGACTTGTGCCCTTATCAAGTTACTGCATACGATAAAAAACGAAAATACACATGTTATCGTGATGTAATCATTCTACTTGGCTCAAAGCGATCAATTTGCTGTCCGAGCACAAGTGAATATTCATATCTGAAAGTAACAAGATTCGTATCCAATACAAAACCTCATAGAAGGCTGTGTCATATATTCAGAGTGCATAAATTTCCTCCAAATAAAATGTACATTTTTCAATTTGCTGTCAACAAGATACCTTTGCAAATTGCAATATGCGTATTGTCACAATAATTCATACGAATTGATTGAGATTTCTCTAATTATGAGCCAATAATAAGAACAGAGTGGACCGTAAAAATATTTGTAAGCAATAAAACTGAGATTTATAGGAAATTAATGTTCTGCAATTATTTTACTCTCTATGATTCAAGAAAATGGCATAATTTTTGTAACATCCGGTTTTATTCACTTGCACGAATTGATTTTATGTATTTACAACTCGAAAACTTGAAATTGTTGATTAAAACAAATTATGGAAGACTTTAAACATACCAAAAACGTTTCATTAGAAGCTGTCGGCAAGCCATTCTGAATTATTAACTTCGAAAATGTTGAAAAAACTGGAAATAAAATTGAAACACAGTTGAGTTGGGTTTAATAACTAAGAAAGAGTTTACTGGGGTTGGTTGAGCTGTCGTAAGTGATAATCGTCTCAGAAACTCTTGAAAAGAAAGAGTGTGAGAGCATATAAAAACCTGTGAACCGTTCTCAACAACAGAAGGACTAGCAAAGATGCTGACCTGTGCGTGGGGACAAATGGCCCTGGTTGACGGATGCATTGGAAAGGCAAATGGATTTTACAGAATGTGTGAAGGTCAAGTTTGGGTTATGCTGATAAATGACGATGGACATGATCAAATCAAGGTACTTCCGCTCAAAGTTATTTTTCAGTTTCTGCTACTTCCGCCACATGTACAGGGTTGTATGGTGTATATGGCATTGATTTCTTTTGTTTTAGTTGGATACATCTTAAATATTCAGCCACGGATTATATACTTGTCTATAGGTGGTAAAATGGTGATATAAAATGGGTCTTCAACCAATTTCCTGTCATAAATATTTATGACAGGAAATTGGGGTTTTTGTTATCTAAAGCAATACATGACTTTTCATTTCAGAAGCTACAGTTACATATCATGCGATCCTGGCTGTGACATTCATTTATTACATATGCAATAAACGAATGTAGCTCAAGTTTAAAAAACGTTTGGTTCTGAAAATGCGTAATAAGCCGCCACTATTATTATACAACATAATTATTATATTGCTTCGAATCAACCCATGTTATATGAAAACTTCAAAATAAAAAATCAGTTACAAATTTTGGAATTATTGTTCCGCAATTTATTTTACTATTTAATGTAAAACTCTATACTATTGATACTATCAATACTATTGATACTATCAATGATATTGAAATTGTTGATTAAAACAATTATGGAAGACTTTAAACATACAAAAAAGGTTTTTTGAACTATTTGATTATTTTTTCATATAATTATTTATATTAAACTTTATTACTAAATCGGTACTATACTATTGCAATTTATGTGTGCTTGATCAACATCTGCAAGTCATATATTCTACAATAACATTCTAAAGCAGAAATGATGTTATGAGCAGTTCCAGCAGCTACACGAAGCACGATTGCCTCTAAAAATTTATTCTAGTTCAAATTTATGCTTATATGTATTATAGACCACATTGATTTATGCAAGATAGATGCTCATTCTGGTTGAGTTAAGTTAAAACATTTTCAGTAGGGGCAATAAAAGAATCGACAAGCGCATCTAAATGGACGGTTTTTCCAAAGTTTATAGTCCGATTGAGCTGAAATGTTGTACACAAATATTTGTGTGCGTACGTCGATTCTCTTATTGCCCCTGATGCAAATGTCCTACCACCAACCAGAATGACCATCTATCTTGCATAACTCAATGTGGTCTATAATATTAGCATAAATTCGGGCTGAAATAAATTTCATGAGACAATCGAGTTTCATACAGCTGTAGTAACTTTTCGTACTTGTTGTTATGAACCCGGACCAAAATGTTTATGATTATAAAGTTTTGTGAATGACTACGCACCTTGAGTGAATCGTCATGCCATCAACTTACTATTTTATAAGGCTGAATTGGATTAACAAATTTTAATTAGCAAATAACAACATTTGTAGGGAAAACGAATTTTAAACATTTGTGAAATATATGCACATGCCTGAAAGATAGTTACAATATTAAAACGAACCAAAGTAATGTAAAACTAACATAATAATTAAGGTTCAAGTTTACGCACTAAAACATTTACAACAACGAATTCTTACAACAATTTCTCCAACATAGTTCACACATCTCTTGCTGCTTCCGCTTCATTATCCCTAAATTATAATTATGTACAGTGTGGCGTTGTTTCCAATGCATCAAGTTCGAGCATTTTAAGTGCCTAAAAATGCAGTAAATATTACAGCATTAGTTAAACAACCACCTTAAGTTTCTGGTCGAAACAATAAAATTAAAATAATGAATTGCTATTGCAAGTTACCTAAACCAACACCGTTCATCCGTACTCTTTTCTCACAAAGTTGAAAAACGTCATTGCATTGATCTAAGGAGAATTACTGCAAAATAAAATACAGGATTCATTAGTTCATTTGATATATATTAGAGTAACTTTATAACATGATATTTGGTACTACATAAAAAAATTTACTTACAAATAGGAAAAGGTAGAAAAAAGTATTTATGAGTAATCACGATCATCATCAGCTACGGGACGATTTCAGTTTCTGGCCTTTTTTTGTGGCACTTCATCACAAATCTCATCGGCTTCTGGCTGCAGCTTGGAAATTGCGAATCGCAAACGTTTGTTTTTAGACTCCAGCTCAGTAGATCGTTGCTTGGCTTCTAGGAGCTCCTTTTTTTCTTTCTCCAACCGCATAACTTTTCCTGAAAGTTGCTCATTTTTAATCTTCAAAGTTTTTATTATATTCCATGGAGAATCGTCGCCTCCAGGAATGTAATATTTTCTTGTATTCTTAGGACTCTTCTTCTTTCCCAAAAGAATCTGATTTAACCTAACTAAATCCTTGTTTCTCATTGATAATGCACTATTCAATTCAACTAGAATTTTGTTTTTTTGAACAATTTTTGCTCTCGGCTTCCAACAATTTCGGCTTATGCGCAGCTTCTAAATCCTTTTTTAACACGACATTTTCGGTGGTTAAGGAAGAAATTTGTTTCCCCAATGTTTCCCTTTCCCCTTTGTGCGAAGCAGCAGATTTTTTGGGGGTTTCTACCCCGTTTCTCAGCTCCTCGAATTTTTGTTGAACGGTCGCATTTTTAAGTTGTATTTTTTGATTCACTTGCACCTGAGGATTCATTTCTGGCTTTGTGGAGCTGTGCTCACGTTCTGAATGAGTTAAACTTTCACGAAAGATTTGAACCTCAGTCATTTTTCTGGGTTTCACTAGAAGCTGTCGGCAAGGGATTTGCACCTCAGTCTTTTGTTTTCTGCGTTTCATTTGAAGCATTCTGAATTATTAACTTCGAAAATGTTGAAAAAACTGGGAATAAAATTGAATCACAGTTGAGTTGGGTTTAATAACTAAGAAAGACTTTACTGGGGTTGGTTGAGCTGTCGTAAGTGATAGTCGTCTCTGAAACTCTTAAAAAAAAGTGAGAGCAAATAAAAATCTAAAAACCGTTCTCGACAACAGCAGGAGTACGAAAGATGCTGAACCTGTGCGTGGAGACAAAATGGTCTAGTTTGGCGGATGCATTGGAAAGGCAAACGGACTTTATAGAATAAGTGCATTAAGGTCAAGGTTGGGTTATATTAATAAACGACGATGTTCAAGACCAAATGCAGGTAATTCCGCTCAAAGTTGTTTTTTCAGTTTTTGTTGAACATGTTCAAGGTTGAATGGTGAGGTGGTTGGCCAGGACAAGGTTGCAAATGTTGTATAATATGGCATTGATTTCTTTTGTTTTGGTTGGATACATCTGAACTATTCTGGCACGGATTATATACTTGTCTATAGGTGGTAAAATGGGGTCTTCACACAATTTCCTGTCATAAATAATTGTTGCAAACAAACCTTTGCAGTGAACAAGGAATTCTTTCAACATAATATGTGTTTTTATATAATTTATGGCATACGAAGTTGAAGGTAATTGGATAAAACATCAACCTTTTGGTCACCGTAATAAATATGTCACTCCAGATTTTTCTCGCTTTATAACGAACTCATTTACCATTGTCCTTATAAACGTTTAGGGACTAGATTTCAACGTACTTGTTTTTCGTCTTGTTGAAGCACAGTAGCAGACGATGGAAAAATACCCATATTTCAATATCGTGTTATTTTAAAATATCAGATAAAGGTTGGGGTAACTTAAGGTTAATTACTTTAGGTGTCGTTCTTGATCTAATTCATGTGGAGCAAAGATGACAGCTTCTAGCTACTTTCACCAGCATCGTCATAATTATTCTATTGCTTCAAAATAAAAAAGCAGTTACACATTTTTGAAATTTCGGTTCTTTATTTTATGCAAAAATATGATAATGGTTTCGGGTAACAAAAGTGCTTAACTTTCGAGAAGAAGGCTGTACTGTTTCCAGTATCCTAATGCTTATTAAATTGCCCCTTGAGATAAGTATAACCATTGTAGCAGCTTGATTCATCATCGTATTCTAAGGATTGAGTGAATTCGATTTATAGGAAGACTAACCTGGTGTTCAATTTCAATATACAATTACAAAAACTTCAAAACGAAAGTAAATTTGAAAAAGCGGATTTTAGTTATGCTATGTCGTGAAAACTTACCAGAAGCATATTCCAATACGTTTTCCAGGAGTGCTTCTGTAGCGCTTCCAATTTTGCCTTCGTTGTTATCTAAAGCAATAGATAACAGAGTCTCCATCACAAAGAAATTAACATCTTTCCTAAACCGTTTTAATAAACAAATACTTGTTCCATATTTTATAGCTTCAAAAAACACAGATTTGTTCCTGTGATTCTTGCCATTCTTACACTACTCAATTTGTGTTCTTACCCCCGATATCCTAGTTTTTACATGGGCGTGTTTGATACATGTTTCAGTTTGCCCATTCATTGCATTCATTTAATTGCTAATAATTAGCTTTTTATTGAAAAGCAATATAATTAGTGAAGTTATCACGATTGAATATTAAAATACAAGCGTCTCCTGCTTCTTTGTGTCTTGTGCTCACAAAAAATTGTCCATTAAAGTTGTCGCGACTCTATGGACTCTTTGAAGGAACCATGTGGATTAAATTGGCATGTCAACTTTAATAGCAATCAGATAATACCGTCGTGATGATAGTTGGCGCGACTGGACACACACTTCTTTTATGTTGCTTGCAATTAATTTGTTATTCCTGTTCATTTTAGTATTTTAATCTCATTATTACAATCTAGTTGTCAAACCATTATTGCAAATAAAAAATGAAAAGCCTTTACATCAAAATTACTCAAGGACAGGAGATCACTTGATAAGTAAGGCATTCCAAAAAATCTCCTAGACAAATGTATGTCTCATTGAAGTTTCATTATTGCCAGTTTTCCATCATCATTTCCCACTCCATTACGTATTTACCTCAGTTCAAGGAATCATCACTCCTATCAAGCTGATGACATAATACACATTTTCATGAATGACCACAGTTTTTCTCCATTTTTTGATTATTATTTAATCATGCGGTGACTTACTAATGAACAAAAAGAAGAATAGCATTCATGAGCTTAGTTGGCATGCAAAATTGAGTCATAACTTCGTTAATCTATATTGACCATAGTTTGAAATTATACAATTGACAATGGAAGGGCCAAACCAAAAAGATTGATAAGTAAGGTTTATTTTCAAACAATGGTCCATTCTTTGTCACTACTCCAGAAAAAAAGAGCAGGAAAGCAGTTTGTTCAAAACTTTAAAAAGTGTACACAGCAAAATTTCATGACTAATTTTCCGTTTCAGAGTTTTATAAACACAACAACGTGTTTGATTTAGCATTATATGTTGCATCGTAAAGTGTACAATGCAATAAGCCGTATCAAAATTAAAAATCTCCCTATTGTCATTCAAAAATAATATGAGAACTCCAGAGGAGTTGCTTTCTACGAAAAATCATAAATGAGACGCGCAGCTAACAAAGTACGAATTGTGTTTGTGGCAACATCTTAATAAGTAGTAGAAATTACAAAGTTGTCGCATTTCACTCCTACACTCATAGAATGTTTGCAATTGTAAGGTAGACGGTGCTATACAACGGTCAACTTTTTACAGACTAGAGCGTACTAGAGATGGAAGCGGGATGACATTGTCTTGTTTCGACTGCAATTATTTTACATTCGAATAAACCCAAACGCAGTTTAAAAACACAAAATTTGTGGTGTCCACTTTATATCATTGATTTTATTGCAAGGAAGCAGTGTTATTAAGTCTCTGACAAAAAAAAGTATGTAGGAATAATACAGAGCGCTGTCGTTGACGATGATTATGGCTTTAATGGAATTGTAGTTTGAATAGTGCACAAATATTATTTTCTCTTCTTGATCCGCCCATCTTCCTGGTTCAAGCCTTGATATTTTCCTTTCAATTTGTTCGGCATTAGTGGCACCAAGCGTGTGTCTGCAAACTCATGCACCAAGGGAGACGTGAAGCGTAAGGGGAAATTTTGCATACTTGTTATTAGATGGATAGTACAAATTAGCTTATTAAAGCTAACGATACATAACTATCTCACCACATAAAAACCAAGTTCTTCCTTGTTAAACCCAACAAAATCACAAAGGACCAGACGAGACCAGGTGGAAAAATTCATCCTGTTCTACATAATATACGACAGAAAAAACAGCATCAGTTCTTCAATTAGTTCACAAGGCACGTTTTATCCCTCAAAAAATATTTCAGCAGTTTTTGGAAAGGATTGAGTGCTAACTAATACTACCATTGTTCATGCAGAACTTACATATATCATCTGCGCAGTTTGCCCAATTTCAGACTTAGTTGTTACAACTTTTGCATCTCATGTTGAAGATACGCTCTTGCGAAGTGAATGAAGAGGGCTCTAACATTGACTTCATTCTTCAAATCCAACATGGCAAATTCACATTGTTATCTGATTGTAATCTGCACAGTATATGAGAAATTAGTAAGTGAGATTAAGGTAAAAAGGGAAAATGAAACGAAGAAGAGAGAATGAGCATGAGAAAAAAGAAATGCATTTTATCACATCCTATTGTTACAGACTGCATCTGCGAAGTGTTACTACAAAGTATTTCAAGCGAGCGAAAGGATTCAACTCAACATTGAAGTTGCGATGATACATAAAAGCATTCCAGACTTTCTCGTACACATAAGCATAGGTCTGCACTCGAATGAGAAATGGATTTGACAGCACGGCTTTGCAAGTGGTAGTAGTTGAGTTGAGTATGCAAGAGTGCGGACGTACCTGATGAAATGAAATGCCTGTAGCCTGTAAGCCCACATTTATTTGGATGGTATATCGATAGATAAAAACATGTGAAAAAATGTAGAAAACCCGCTTCGTGGGAACCACTGCGTGTGGTAAATATATTTATACCTACGGTCAAGTTTGGCTTGCAAGCAACACAGCCCCAAGAGTGCGGACGTACCTGATGAAAGCAAACGCCTGTAGTCTGTTGTATTTGGATGGTATCGATATATGAAACATTGTATAAAAAATGGCTTCGTGGAACCACTTGCGTGTGGTTATATATTCTATACTATTTTTTAGCTAGTTTCTCATTTTCTCCATCTCACTTTGCTCTTCGAAATATATGGTGGCCTTTAAAAAGGCCGTTGGGTAATTTAAGATTGATGTTGAGATCAATTTAGGCAGATTTCTTTTCGGTTTTCTTGGGGAGGAGGACAGCTTGGATGTTGGGCAACACCACCTTGAGCAATGGTCACACCGGACAACAACTTGTTCAACTCTTCATCGTTACGGATGGCGAGTTGGAGATGACGGGGAATGATACGGGTCTTCTTGTTGTCACGAGCAGCGTTACCGGCCAACTCGAGAACCTCAGCGCCAAGTACTCCATAACGGCAGCGAGGTAGACTGGAGCTCCAGCTCCAACTCGCTCAGCGTAATTTCCCTTTCTGAGGAGACGATGGATACGACCCACGGGGAACTGGAGTCCTGCACGGCTGGAACGGGACTTTGCCTTTCCCTTGACTTTTCCTCCTTTACCACGGCCAGACATGATGAGAGTAGGTTTTGAGTAGAGTTTGTAAAAACGAGAGAATGTTCACACTTTGGTGAGTTGAGCTTGAATGATATCAAGTGCATTGGCGAGCTTGTTTATATACGTCAAGGATGGGTTGGAACTTGAGTTGAGATCTTTTCAGCAGCTGCACAACCAACAAAAAATCCAATGAAAAAGGTACATGAAAAGTAAGTGGCATACACAAGCAACACAGGATGAGCGGGTTCATGCATAATGCATTCATATCTGACGTTGAGTTGAGTATAGAAAGATCCCAAGCACAACCCAAATGTAATGCGTGTTAGAACTGGCTTAGTAACAAGCTCTTCCCATCACTCGTTTCAGGCTTCTAGCTAAGCTTCACGAGTTATGTATGAAATGGGTCTTTGCTTTTACATACACATTACTTATAGAGTAAACAAGTATAGGAAAAGGATTTGAGTTGAGTCTGAACTCTGAACATTCATATAAATACCACAACGTTTACCCATCATCCTCATTCAATTTTCAACCTCTCTTGCATCAACAACTGATATTCCTTATCAACCAAACCTTTTCATCTACGAAATGGCTCGTACCAAGCAAACTGCGCGTAAATCTACTGGAGGTAAAGCTCACGTAAACAACTGGCTACCAAGGCTGCTCGTAAGAGTGCCCCAGCCACCGGAGGAGTCAAGAAGCCCCATCGTTACCGTCCCGGTACCGTTGCCCTCCGAGAAATCCGTCGTTACCAGAAGAGCACTGAGCTCCTCATCCGCAAGCTCCCATTCCAACGTCTTGTTCGTGAAATCGCTCAAGATTTCAAGACCGACTTGCGTTTCCAGAGCTCAGCCGTTATGGCACTCCAAGAGGCTTCTGAAGCTTACTTGGTCGGACTCTTTGAAGACACCAACTTGTGCGCTATTCACGCCAAGCGTGTCACCATCATGCCAAAGGACATCCAATTGGCCAGACGTATTCGTGGAGAACGTGCTTAATTTCATTCCAACAAAATAGTTGAAAATATGGAATCTTTCTGATTCCAATTCCAACTGATCTCATACCCAACGGCCTTTCTAAAGGCCACCACAATTTACAAAGAGCTTTATTTTTCATGCATAAACATTTAAGAGTTGTATAAAATATAAGGATGAGTGGCAAACGCTCTCATAAACATGGCTTACAAACAGACTGCTCAAATTTTGGAGCCATACAGATTTCATGATCAGAGTGAGAATGCAGTAACTTCATTTGTTAAATTACCATTTGCAGACATAATATTAACCAGCAATCTATGTTTTAGCAAATTGGGATGTATTTTAAGTAAACCTTTAACTTTAAAACGAAGTTGAGATACGGGATTCTACAACACATTTAGTTCTTCGATTGACATTTAGTAACTTTCAGTTCATATTCATTTTTTTGTAATTTTCTACATATATTTTATTTATGCGACTTGCATCGTAAATGGAAAATGGGATGAAATGAAAAGCTCAACACACAACAATATACATTTTCACTACAGAATTTACACGAAACATAATACTATACGGAGCAATGTCAATCTTTCTTCGAATTGGATTTTAAATCATAAAACTTATAATTATTTGCGGCTTGAATTAACAGTAAATATTAACTACGCAATGCGATGACCTGTGAAGTGTAGTGATATAAAAAATACCATAAGTTGAACTATTGCTTGTTGGCTATTACTAATTATGCACGGATAATGCCAATGTTACTCCAATAAAAACAGTAAAAGTAAAGGCGCCATAAAGTGAAGCATAACTGCATAAAATGTCAACGGACAACTTTTCGTGGAAACAACTTGCATTGTTTATTGTAGAGGGAAATATCGAGGTACTATTTTGTGTTGTATGTTTTTCATCATCATCACGACTAACATACATATAGCATTATGGTGAGTGATGTACACAGGGAGCACAAGGCAGAGCATACCGAAAGCTGAACCCATTTATCTCAAAACTCAACTCAGCCAGAGGCAGATGTTTTCCATTGCTTTGGTGGCATGTTGAGAACGAGTTGGGTTTTACTGGTGTTGAGAGTAAAAGGTGAACTTTCAGCATGAGAGCGAGAGAGTGAATGATGGTGTGGCTGTAGCTGAGGCTGTTTATTTATATAACGAGAGTGAGTTATGAGCATTGAGTTTGGACC
>LJIJ01005134.1:0-12627 GCA_001718145.1 Orchesella cincta
GCCAGCATTAGGCAATAGTGCGTTTAATAAGTGATCAACTTTTTCACCCAGGTCCTTCAATGACCCAATTGTTTGAGCGTTTTCAGCAATGCTTTTCTTCATTTCCATCATTTCATGATGTAGCAAATAAGTGGTTGCTTTCTTTGCTTTACGGCTTGGACTACAAAATAATCATATACTTTTTTACTAACTTGGCTTTATTATCAATTTCAGTTTTATGTAACTGTTTGTTTAATTCTTTATTAACTTTTGTGTCTGTGATTACATCATCAGATCATGTGTTTCCTGTGATTACATCATCAGGTAGACTACGCATTAAATATGTCTGTGATTGCATCATCAGATCATGTGTTTCCTGTGATTGCATCATCAGGTAGAATATGCATTAAATATGTCTGTGATTACATCATCAGATCATGTGTTTCCTGTGATTACATCATCAGATCATGTGTTTCCTGTGATTGCATCATCAGGTAGAATACGCATTAAATGTTTGTGACTGCGTCATCAAACTGAGGCTTTTTGTTTATTTATTTATCTGGAGTGACTGCGTCATCTTCCTTTCCATTATTGTATTAACGAGATAATTATTTGTTTTTACTCAAAGTCAATAAGGTGGGCTCACAGCCACACCAGCCTCTTTTTTACATTTGAATCTCTATTTAAATTGTATTTTACAGAAAAATGATAAAAAGTACTTACCCTCCAGTATCGTCAGCCATCTTCCTAGGTCGTTTTCCGTATCGATAAGGTCGTCGATAAGTGTATTTGATAAGAAGACAATGAGAGTTTGTATGAGCGTAACGTGGTCGTGGCGGCCGTCCAACAGACTATGAGGAAAAGCATGCGGCAGCCGAGGACATGAGAGTGAGCAAAGTGAAAAAGTTTTGTTTTGAATTTGGACGGTTGTGGCGCCTGAATCCAGGCTTACTACACTCTATTACTCCTTAATGGATACCATAACGTTGGAATATACCGAAAGATCAATTAAAAATATATCGTTTACAATATGAGTAACTGACTCCTTACTCTTTTCAGAGTTCAACTAGTTGTAACAATTGTCACAGTCAGCCTGATGAAGGAACACCAACTGTTTCTCACAAAACTTCACAATCAATAGTGAAGAAAAGCGAGCATGAATGGATAGAAGAACGTTGAAACAGGGACTTGAGAGAACCTGCATGAACAGGGATGGAACATGTCCTTTGTCAATCGGCTTAGGCTCTAATACAAGCGGGACACGTGAGACTGACAAGCTGGTTGTCTATAACGTACCTTTGTTCATCGATAGTTTTTTTTAAAACAATAACCAAAATATATGAATATGACGTGAGCAGGCTTGTATTTCATTCACACGTTATAAGAGTAGACATAATGCATGGCATTCATCGTATGAAAAAAGATACAAAATGACCCAATGTAAAATTAAGATTTGGTCTGAATATTGGAATTCTCCTTCGATCACATTGAATCATTGAATAAATGTACTAGAAGAGAACTACGAAAACGCTCAAGTGGAATGTTATAAATCTCAGAGTTGAAGATACACGGTAGGGTTACTAAGTCTCCAATCCTTCAAAGGAAATGTTACTTTTGTCGACTCAATATTCTGATATGGCGCATACAAAGTTGGAACAGGTTGGGAATAATTGTCGTAATGAGTTTTTCTGACAAGCTTATCAATCATTGACAAACCCAGATGACTTGCATGGCACAACTTATCCTCAGTTCAATAAAAGGTTAGCAGAGCTCGAGTTCCATGTCAGGTTATTGTGGAAGACTAGACAACACACAAACGATTTAATGCTGCTTAGTCATTAATAGGATATCAATCAATACTTTATAGAAAAGTTAATAAAAACGCAGCAGTTTATTTGCTTAAAACATGAAAGTACCTCCAAGTAACATACTAACATTATACATATGAATTTTAAAACTTATTAATTATTGGGATAAAGATTCATTTTTACATATACAACAATTTTCACAAGGTGGGATGATGATGGCAATCATTGATAGGAATTCGATAACGAGCAATTAGTAGTGCTCTTGACGCCGAAAGGAAATCTGCTCCGGTCCTTCAGAGTTCCAAACGAGTTCTTTGAGCATGGGAAAAATGACGAAGAAATTCCTCGTGTCGGGAACCGGTGGCTCAGCAGTAATGCGACAGTCCCTTTTCGGTGGTGAGAAACGTAATACCTCCAGCCTTGAAAACATTACACAAAATATGTGCATCCATTCTGATCCTACATCCGCAGTACACAATGTCAACTCGGTTAACTGAGGAAAGTTTTGAATAGCAAATGAATTGAGTTGAAACGGTTGCAGATCCCCTTCCAAGTTATCCAAACGCAGAATTTTGATGCTTCCCTTGAATTTGTTCAATGCCAAAAAGGTTTCGGCTGTTAACCGCATTCCTATTCCTCCCAGGGTCAACCATTTGACCTGAGGACACTCCATCGTTGCCAGGTTTCTGAAGACTTTGGCGAGCGTCTCTGAGCTCTCAAGAGTGCGAAAAAAGACTTGAAAACCACGCAAATTTTTGAGACAAATTGATCTGCACGTGTTCCCTCTAAGCACGAAGCTGTGCAAAGCGAGCACACTTAGCTGGCTCCCGTAAGCCATCCAAATTGGTTTCACAAATGATGTTGGAAGTGGGACAAAATTATCACCTCTATAAATCAAATGACCCACTCTTAAAGCTCTAAGTCGAGGCATGGCTGGGAGTTGATGGAGATCAGTCGCGAAGATGCACCAGGCTAACTTATCCTCTTTTAATATTTGGGGAAACTCCACTTTCATGAACTTCACGTTTGGGAGATAACCACAGATTTGCTGGAGAACTCGCATTGCCGCTTCTGGTGATGAATTTACGTTAATTTTGATAAAAATCGCGTTCAGTTCGTGCCCATATCTTTGCAGAATGTCCATTACGTTGGTCTCCTCATCATCCTCAGCTTCATCTATACGAATGTCAAGGCATCTTGACAGAAACGGATTTCCTGTGAGCCCGCGAGTCCCGTCCATAAACTCTTGGATAACCTCTCTCGTAGACAGCTTGAAGGAATTTCGACGAATCCACTGATTGAACGGCTGTTGTACAAAAACGTCATCCACACTCGCTTTCACCGGCTTGCTCAAAAGACGGCACTTGAAGACTTCACGTGGTTCCAAATTATTCTGTTTCATCAGAATCGGAAGCACCTTCAAAAGTACACCAAAAAAGAATGAAATATCAACTCTCTCTGAGTTCAAAAATACTTTGATAATTATGATTCATAAAAAGTAGTGCAATTACAAGAGGCAGTAGAGCAGAAGCCTTTCGCCTCTTCAACATACAGCGAAATGTTGGCGACGCATTTATCACCGATAAAACATCCTTTGGATCCGTCACATACTCCAAGATGCTTGGCCATACGTCCTAGAAAAACCGAAACAACACTTCAATTTTCTCAACATAAACAATTTCAACCAATACGTATGATTAGAAACACGCACCATTAACTCTGGAGTAAAATAATTTTCATCCCGGACACCTCCATCAATCTTTTCCAATGTTCCTACATCACCGGAAATTCCAGCTGATGTCACTGAAAAAGAGCCATCACCCTGCGCCTCCATCCTCTTTGATTTCTTCGTGCTCGATTCGTAATCCATTTCAGCTGACTAACAATCAACAGTTCACGGCAGTCGGCACCGATTAATCCTTTGAAGTACCAAGCCTCTCTTCCAGTTGACAACTAATAACAAAATAAACTTGAAGTTAAGATTGATAATTGACTAACCAAGGCTTCTCACTACTTCTCAGTAGTCCAACTTGTCCGTGGATTATCGCAGAAGATGGTGAAACCAAATGCACCGTGCATTATGCACGGACCCGAATCGCTTCCTACTACAAACAATGATTTGTTAACTAATCTCGTCAGCTGCACGAATCGAGTTGGATGTGAATGACAAAACGTGTCGTGTCTCGGCGATCTGCACACACCTCGTTCGTGCAGGCGGGATTTCAGTGTTTAGATATTTAGCCTATCTATAAAAAAATCCTTTGTCGATCTATTGTTTTCAAGCAAGGGGCTTGTATTTCATTCTGGGGAAAAAGAATAAGGCAAATGCGTCTTCGGCATTTCGTATCAACACTTCTTATAAAAATGCAATTTAAATGGACTGCCAGTTCATAGTTCAATTGCAGAAAACATGGACAATTTGGCTACTTCATCATTGGACAGGTATTGTGGAGCACATTACCTCTCAAAATTGACATTTACCCGCAAATTATCGTTAGTAGTTTCAGGTTGGATTGTAGCAAAAAGTGCGCACGTTTTTTTTCTTGAAGTTTTTCTTCAAGTTTTTTTTTGAAATTTTTGTACGTTTTCTTCCAAATTTTCTGTTTTTATGGTTTGGTTAGGTATTGGTTATGCAACTTAACATAACCAAAAGTTAACCAACCCGACTAAGCATAACCAATGTCTATCCAAATTTTGTTTCCAACCAAATTTCAATAAAAAACTTAGAAAAAAACCGTGCGCACTTTTTGCTGCAATCCAACCGTAGTTTCATATCTGAATCTATATGTAATTTGAGGGGCTGAATCCAATGGAAAGATCCGTTTTATTGGACCGTTTAAAAATGAGACCATACATAGGCAATATGGCTACATTTTGAAGTTGGCAATACCCATCTGTATAAAAAAGAAAGCCAGCATTGCTACTTTGAAGGTAGCCACTTTGGCCATGTTTCTTAGTAAATGGCAAGGAAAGGTAGTGAGGGCAGAGCAAACTGTTTGCGCAAAACTGAATGATATTTTACTTTGCTGTTCTGCTGTGCAGAGTTTCAGATGAGCTTCAATGAGCAATACTCAAAAAGCTTTCTTTCTCCAAGGAAAAAGCAAAATATTGGTCCACCTAAATGGTATCAAAATTTGAATTGACATGATGCAAACAAAGTCTACTATCTACACGAAATATGTAACATTTTTATTTTTTCCCCTATAACAAACAAAATAATGAATTTTGTTCAAAGTAAAACCAACTGCCTTTATTGTGCTATTCGTTTGTTGGTGAAGTCGTTGTAAAATGTAAGCCTGTAAGAAAAGTAAGATCAATGGTGATGATTAACATCCCAATATTTTCATGCTCATTGCTTGCAAGCCCAAGTAAAACTGATGCATCACATTCATAGATTGAGAGTATCACCTCCGTAAATTTTTGGCATACAATTATTTATTCTACATTTCTATCTGTTATTTTAAATTGTAGTTACATTTCTATCGTCTAGTTTTACATTCACATTTCAAATGAACATTACCAGAATTGTATCCGATTTTTAACATATATTCTACACATATATTGTGTGGGCTATTGACTCGAATTTATGACACACAATAAACTATCTATCTTTTTACATTTAAAAATTAATATTAAATCTAATTTCAAGCTTATATCTAATAATTATTCGCAACACTTTTTTAACTTTAAAGAAAGCCTGAAGCGGAATTAATGGAAAAAGGACCTCACTTATATTTATTATTTTTGTAATTGAAGTTGAAAGTCGCGTCAGCATAAAATGTACAAAATTTTTTACTTAAAAACCATTTGATTATGAGAAAAGAGGATTCACAAACTTTCATCTACGTTATTCAAAAATGGCAATCCAAGCTTTCTATTCTATTTAAGTAATTGAAATATTAGCTGTTATATGAGAGAAATGTTACAATATAATCAAAACCAAATTAATTCTTCTTTTCAATTCCATGAACTCGCATGTGCTTAGTAAGAAAGGATTTCCTATCGAAATTCCGTGAACACAGGGAACACGGAAATCCCCCTCCAGTCCCTTTTTCAGGATGTTCAATAGGAGCTCTCCGCTCCTCATCCAGTTTTTGAGAAAACAGTTGACTATCAAGTGGGGTAGTAAAATTCGCTGTAACCATTATCCTCATACGAATTTTCAAATTTTCCAGCTCGTGCACCAACTTGGCCAATATTGGAATTTCATTTGTAGCGAATCTTTCCGAAGCCTCCAAAAGTACCAGCATTTCCAAAGCTGGAAACCGTGTCAGAATCATTTTGCGGAGCAGAATGAAATCATCAGCTTCTTTTGGACACGGAAGTTCCAATCTCTTCACTTCTGGGAATGAAACTTCAGGCTGAAACCGCTCAGATGTACTATTTGGCCATAAAGATGAACAATCCAAATGGAGATGAGACAGAGTCTCAGCAAATTTGCTAATAAACTTCCAAACTTCTTGGATAGCATTTGGGTTTTCTTCCTCTATATGGATTATGTGGATTACGAGTCCCTGAAGTGGAGCAAATGCAAGGGGACTTTCTACAAACTCTTTGGGGTTGAGATGGGAGATTTCCAAGACTTCAAGGATTTTGTAGAAATCCTTATCAGTATCCACGTTGTGTGAAAGCAGATTTGTCCATCTATGTTTAGATGCTTTAGGTTCTTTACGAAACGTCTTAAAATCTTTTGGGTTGCTTGAATAAAGTCGTAATTCAAGTAGGACTCGTCCACTTGATGGTTTTGCAGTTGCAGATATTTCAGAGTTGGGATCCGTGCACGGAAATGCTTGGATCATTGCTCGTATCTTCCTCCCAGCGATATTGACGAGTGACAGGCTTTTTAGCTGTTTCGTCTTCTGCAAAAGCCCCGAGTTGCCAAGTTTTGTATTTCACGCAGTTCACTGTTAAATGCGTCAAGTTGAAAAAACAGGTTTTGAATTCTCCAATAGGAACTCTTTAAATTGTAATAGCGGTTCCGCAATGTCACGAAAGTTAGAGTCAACGAGAAGAAATCTTGCGTCCACAATATTCTTCCAACGCTTAGTGTTTGAGTCGCTTTTTAATCTCACAAGCATAATCCTCACCTGAAAAGGGAAAAAATAAAAGTTTCATTGTGTATCACGTTAAAATTAGTAATTTTGAGCTTTAATTTTATGTTTGATAACCCACCGCGTCAATAAACTCTGGCCAATTGCCACTGTCCGTTTGGAATGAGGTGGTGGATGTTGCCGTTGCTGGTTTGCGACCAATAAATCCATGTGTATAATATCCAGTTGGCGTTTCGGAAGAAGGATCAGACATTTCTTTCCTTCCAGTAGTTGCAACAGAATTTTGGTTTGCTCTCCAATTTCTTTTTTTGTGGCTTGCTGTGATAAAATATAAAAATATTAGCAAATGTGAGAGAAATTGATAAATGCTTTGGATTAAAAAAGAATTACCTCGCATTTTGCCACACAGGTGTCGCAAACCAAGTTCTTTTTGGTAGGGTGGGTGAATCATAAAGTCAAAAACTTCAAAAGATGCATCTTCAGTCGCTGACTCCGTACACCCTTTAACATGACATAACTGCTCATTGGTAGTAGTCCGTGAACTTTCTCCGCCTATTTCAGAACGTTTGGTTTTCTTTCCCTTCTTTGGCATTTTTGAATCTTAAAAATCACTCTGAACCTGCACTTTTGTATATATATAATGTGTATTTTTAAAATGACGATTTGCTAGCCTATAAATATATATTGGTCCCTTTCACCAGATAACTCAAATCGTGATCTGAACAGGAGAAATGCGAAAGTAAGAATGAAGATGAAGCTCAAAAGACCGAGGAATAAAAGCTGAGATTGGAGAAAGGAATAGAGAATGGATATCCGGTTGTCATCATCATGCTCGTCATTAGAGAAACACCATAATAAGTAGTGTGGGAGATCCAGTTGCCTGGAAAGAGACAGTTTCTGGCAATGTATCTCAATGTAACTCATTCTTTCTTTCAGCAGCGTTTCCACAAGAAGTGCTCATTTTCTCGTAGCAACCTCAAGTTTGACGTCAATGGTAGATTTGATTCCAATTGTATAATGCATGTAAAGGTGGTCTAATGATTTGATGGAATCCAAGACCTCAGTATGTTTCCTCTAACAATAAGCAATCCCAACTTTGCTACGGATGTGAGATGTAAAAGGAGTCAGTGAGCCATGGAACAATTATCCTTCCATGACAAATGATATTGGTATTATTTACTTTTTGTTTGTGAATCCTTATAAATGTTATTTCGAAAGGTTGTGCTGACAGAAACCGTACAGAGAAGTTTGAAAATTGATGTAACAATCCAAAGAAGCTAGCAACTATGACCAGGAGAAGTTGGATGGATGGATGGAAAAAGAGAAAGCATTTCACATGTCTTATAATCAGGGCAAATGAATACATACATGTCAACTGTTGCTGGATGCTCTTTTCCCCTTCCATTTGGCATTGGTGTGGAGAGCAGCAGCACTTGTTTTCCTAAACTAATTTGTTCCTTTCACATCGCGTATAAACTATTTGTGTCGTGTTGTGTGGTGGAACTGAAATCCAATTATTTCAAAAAGCACACGGATATTGCAAATTACGGGAGAAAACAGTGAACTGTTCTTAAAGCTTCTACAAAATATATTTGGGATGTTGGGATGCAAAATATGTTCAAACATAATTGCATTTAATTTGCCGGGAATATTGCTATTTTGCGGCTAACTGGTTATAAATGGCAGTTTTGACAATAGTGACTGGTACTATTTGGCAATATTTCCCCATACAAATCACGTATCTATGTGCCATGTTTGGGCAATGGCATAGGAAACTACATTTTCCCTATTACAGTGAACTGTTTCCATTTAAAGCTTTTAAATGACCACGTGTTGGTTTAAAGCTAGTCTCGTGTACTGTGGAGCATTTTGTCAGTCAAATGCCAATACTTCCGGCCATCGCAGTCATGACATTTATTGCTATTCCGAAGTTCGGAATCCGATCACTTACTTACATTGTGAAGCTTAACCGAGAACAAAGTTTAGCATTTATTGGTATATTATATATATTTGATTAAGGTCCTTCTTATTCATTATAAAAACATTATACTACGGGTTTTCTAGGTGTCGGCTTAGAAAATGGAACAAACATGATTCATGGGAAACAAATTATTACGTCTCATGAGTTTTGCAATCAGCATTTCAACTATATGTCCATGCTGTAACTTCGCAATAAAAATCATATTGATTGGTGAAAGCTGGTACAACAAGGAGGGCCACTTAATCTGGATTGATGTTGAGGGTGACGAAAACACGTTATTTATTTCGTTTTCCTTAGTTCCTCTCTAAATTTAACAAAACAAAGTGATTATATTAGTAAGTGTTAAATTGAAACAAGCGTTGTGTGATATTTATTTTAGTTGCTCATATTCGTTTACTCAAAAGTTTATCAATTCTCTCAATCAAAATGATAGTCATGGTATGCACTTGTTTTGGAAAATTTATTTATATTTGTCAACATTTGTGTGGGTTAATAGAATGTAGCAATCGTTTTCTTTCGAATCTTCAACCTGGTATTTGAAATGATTCCTGGTTTGCTCACAATTCTGCTTACCTTACCCCAATTTTTAACTGAATATGAAATCACAATTTATACTTATACTGGAAAAGCAGAAAATGTTTCATCTTCTTGGTGAAATTATAAACGCAGAAATTGATAGTAACCCAATCTTCAAGAAACATGATGACGAAGGAAAACAATCTACATGAAAGGATCCGTCTCTCCGAGTCGATTTTATCATTTCGCTCTGTTTATTTCTCAGTTCTCCTTTCTCTACATCAGCCCATAAGTCTGGTATTCTTTTCAAACTACTCACGCATAATTTTTACTGATTCAAGGATTAAAGATGCAACGATGTGAAGTAGCTAATTTTTTTGCTTCTTTGGAAAGATGTGTTGATGTAGAAATGAAAAGAAAGTAGATAAATGATGATAGTACTTTCACTAAGTATGTAGTCACATATTACGCCGAATACACTAGTTCTCATCCAATCACTGAAGTTAAGCATCGTCGGACCCGATTAGTGCTTGAATGGGTGATCGCCTGGGAACCCTAGGGTGCAGTTGGCATTTATTGTCTTGTTTGGGCAATCCGTAATAAAAACGGTAAATTTATTGTAATATAATTTAGCTAAGATTTTTTCAACATGTAAATATTTTTCACAATCTGAAGTCTGTATAGAGTATTCAATTTTATGAATATTAAGTGTCAAATCCATAAACTTACGGGTCATATGTCGGTTTTGAATACGAACATGACATTTTGTTGCACCAGTTTAAAACACGTCGACTTAAACGGAAGATACAAGAGTTTTTATTTAAGTTAATCATCTTCTTCGTCAATATTTATAACATGCCGTTATAGCGCCCTCTAAATAGTAGGGTTGCGAAACGTTTCGAATTTGTCCAGCAATTGACAAGCGCATGTAAAAATATAATAGGTACAAGGTTTAAAACAAATTAGCATACCCGAATAAGGCATATTAACACTGGCGGTTGGAACCGTCCGGTCTTGGTCCACAATGGGGTGTGTTGGACGCCTTGGCTTGCTCAGCGCCTCCAGTCTTCTCGGCTACACCAACTGCAACGAGAACTGCTAGAAAGCTGAGGATAGCGAAAATCTTCATGGTGAAAGTTTTGAGTAGGGGGTGTTGAGGTAGAGAGAATCGGGTGTGATGTGATGCTCAACTCCAATTTTCAGCCTGACTTTATAGCAAATCAAACTCATGGTCTCCATTGCTCTAACGTGGCAGTAAAACGTATCGGTTGAAAGCGTGTAATGAATTAAGCGTAATGGCGAATTAAGAATAATTGCGAATTAAGATTAATTGCGAATTAAGCGTAATTGCGAATTAGACTGAAATAACTCTAGTCATGATAGGGATGATGACTAGACTTGTTATTGGATGATTTACGCTTTATTTGACGAAGGGTTTTCTCATTCAGACACTAATTGCCCACGCATTATTGTCCTAATGACTATAAGTCCTAAAAAATGAGAATAAATGATGTCATGTACAAATATTGTGTACTATTTCAAATGCGACAGGTTTATTGTCAAAAGTATGCTAATTTAATCTATAGCCGTTGTTTCGTTCTAAAAAAACACATTGGGTTGATTTTACATAGCCGCTGAAACTTTTCCGCTGTTGTTTCTATAAAGGATTGCCCATAAGTTAGGGAACTGGAGTAATTTGGCTGTATTTTCCAAAATTGTAGACTTATGTAATTCATTTTATTAGGCGAAGATAGAGAATTTTGTAAGCTACTTTTGATATTTTAAAGTCTTCTGCGCCCCTTTTTTAGCTGTGAAATTAATCTTTTTTGCAGCATGCCCCATTAGGGCTTTTTCGGACGTTTTTGGAATTTCCTTCGAAGATTTTGTGCAAATTTGCTGGGATCCTTGCATGCTTTTTGGTGCATTCGTTGGCTTTAAGTACCTGCTCTTGCAAATACCCCAAAACTCTTTAATTGCTTGACCTTAGAAAACGTTTGGGGGGTTCTAATCTTAGGGTTAAAATTCGACGATTTTTGCACTTATGTACTTCTGAGTGTTTTTCGCATAATGCGAAGAAACCAAGTCCGGCCAGAAAAGCAGGTCTTTGACTTTATGATGAGCACTAATAAAGGGAATCGGGCACTACCGGAGATATATCTGAATGTACGCACAAATGATAACAAATAGTAGCTCCACATTATTATGCAAAGTAATATTATCCCTTCATTAATCGTTTATAGTTAGTACACATGAAACTCCTTAGGAGGAAACATGAGCTCTTCCACCGAAACTAGATACTTCATATCATTATTATTACGCAAATTCATTTCATCAAATTTCTATAACTTCGTTTTCATATTTTGTTTGCTCTTGTCGAATAGGGAAATTGATTTGTGCATTTGTTCTTATCAAAAGGATAAAACAGCCACTTCTATTCAATTCTTTAACCTGTTATTTTAAATGATTGCTGCTTTACTTGTTATTTTCCTTTCACTCCACCAATTTTCAATGAATATAAACTAACAAATTATACTTACATTGAAACCCAAAGAAAAGTAAAAAAAAATACATCTCATCTCCTTTTGTAAGTAATCGGATGTCGAAATTGATACTACTCAATCTACATTAAACAGGATGAAGAGAATGGAAAAGAACATTCATCTCATTTCTACATGAAAGCAGCCGTCTCTTTGAGTTCATAATAATATTCTTCTCATCATTTCGCTCTGTTACATTTCTGAGCTCATGTTTCTTCATATCAGCCCATACGTCTTGGATTGTTTACAAACTATCCATGCATACTTTTTATCGTTTGAAGAAATAGCTAGACCTATCATATATACTTGAACTTACACAAATCAACCTTGCCTGTAACATGTCTTTGATTCCAGATACAAAATAGTAATTCAGCTAGATTTGATGCAGATTTCATAACACATTGCCATAACACATTGTATTACTAGCATAGACTTAAAAACAATAAAATGCTAGACAGGAAATGCAGTTAGAATTTTGTGCCCTATAGGTACGTAGGATTTTTTCCTAGATACAAAATTTACTAAAGAAAATATTCGAAGCTGTGGAAACAAGGTTCGTAGGATCCTGTACTAATAGTCTTAGATTGGCACAGAGTTAGTTAATGTATCCTTATGATGAATTTCCACTCTATCGAGTTAATTTTTTTATACAACTCACAAAACGACGATTTACCTTGCACCTAACCATATTAAACTAATAAAGAGAAATTTCATCATAATACAGCAATAAAATTTGATATTTATAAACATAAACC
>LJIJ01005135.1:0-12627 GCA_001718145.1 Orchesella cincta
GAGGAGAGAGATATACTGCGCTTAGTGACAAGTGTTCACAATGGTTGGGTTTGAATTTTGCTGCGTTTAGATATTGTAAAATTCGTAAGTAAAATGTTGTTAAGTATCGAGAGTAAGCTGTTGCAACAGAACGTGGTTTAAAGGTCAAATATGTATACTTAAATCGCCTAAACATGCAAAAATATATGATCAAATATGTGGTTAAAATCGTATAAGAAACGACAACATTGACAACAAACCCCGGATGATTTTGTTTAAAAATGGCTCAGGTTATCCCCTTTTACTTTAAGTATTCAAACTATACATAGTTGAGATTGAAATTTGGACATTTCCCGACTAGGCAAAGAGATGCTGGCAATTTGTCTGGCCCCAGTACTTGCTTCGTGCCGGATTGACCAGTTTATACGAGTACCGGCTCCGCTTACGGGTTGGCATACTGGGCCTAGTAATCGCTACCAGTAAAATGGGCCGACCTGTTGGTATGCATCGGTAGACCGATTACACGTACTGGTTGTGCTGATGCTGAAACCATTAACGATGCCATAGTGTTATGCCGTGACGGATTAGATTGGCTGCTGTTAGGCTGCTATAATGAGAGTAATATTAGTAAACTTGATGTATGTTTGAACTTGTAATGTATGTCGCACAATTTAAACAATTTAAATCTTACAAAAAAAATCATTAAGAACAAAAAAATATCGTATAAATTACTTAATACAGAATAGATATTGTCAAAATTCCGACATTTATTCTTAATCTGAAATAATTACGTTTATAGAGATGCACAAACTATGAATTACACGACATAATAGTTTACAAATACCAATGATATCCTCCACCATCACGTATTCTTTGGATTTACCTAAACTTTAACTATTCGGGTTACTCACTTTCTCTAAAAACAAAATGAATAACAGTAGAATGCTGTTGTTAAAAACAGACTGAACTTCAAAACGACACTGCACTTTAAAACTGTTAATTATTCCACAAAAACCATATGTTTTTGCCATCTGACTACTTGGTCAAATGGTTTGGAGTCTAGCGATCAATTTGCAACTTCTCGTATATAGTCTGACTAGATTTACACAGATGGGTCCCGCTCAATGTTATGTATATAGATTAATATGCATTAACGAAACCTGCCTTTTGTATTTTGAGCTGGACTCTCGCGGCAATTTTGTGGGTAAAGCCATTTAAGCTTTTAAAAATACCTAATTCGGCATCAGCCAATGTGCATCAGTGATGGCATTTTGCTGGCACAAGCCATCTACTGCTATGCCGTTGGCGACCCAATATTTCTGCGTTGGTAATTGGACCAGATCATGAACACCAGCTGTTAGTTCTTAGTCGGTTAGTAACACAGATTTAGACGTAGCTAAGTGCAAATTTCAAGAAACATTTCTGTTAAGTTGTTATAAAAAGATTCTAAAACAGGGGCAAAAAATTCAAAATTACCGATTAATTTGACGAGGAAAAAGTCAAATATGTTACTTATATATCGTTATATTTGCTACAACCTCATAAATATGTGAAATATGTAGCAACAACGTGGTTTTAAGCGAATCCATTTGTAGACTAAGGTCGCCA
The DNA here is from genome assembly GCA_001718145.1 of Orchesella cincta. NCBI lineage: Eukaryota > Metazoa > Arthropoda > Collembola > Entomobryomorpha > Orchesellidae > Orchesella > Orchesella cincta. The sequence goes on from LJIJ01005135.1 coordinate 1,588, forward strand.
TACAAAGTTTGGGTTGACGCTCGAGAATGCATTAAGAAACATGTGTTTATATACATAGAACAGGTCTAATCGTAAGTAAAGATGTTGTGTAAACGTATCGTAAGTAAAAATGTTGTTAAGTATCGTAAGTAAAGAATGTTGTTAAAGTATCGTAAGTAAAAATAATCTGTTTACTGGTAAGAACCCTCCTGTGGGAAGCGAGTCTTATAGAAAAGGATCCCCATAGTCGAAAACCACTGAATGACTAGGTATTGTGTGTGTTTTGTTTTAGTGTCTGCAGCAAAAATCAGCTTGATAATCTATATTCACGTGTTTCGATATGAGGGTTCCTTTCTTATAAGGAACTGTAGGCTTTCACAGGAGGGTACTGTATATTAATCAAAATATGCTGTTATCCGTTATTTGGTGGATCGTTTTTACCGCGCCGTTTGGCAATGCTTAATAAAATATAAATCCCAGTGTCTGCCAATGTTGCTGCAGTGTACGGAACAAGAAAATACGGAAATGTTTGGAAGCGTTAGAACGGATGAACGGTATAATTTTGTGACTGACAACGCTAATAAGTAATTGACCTCAAGTCATGCGATGAGAACTACTTTCGCTTCGAAAAGTGAGAGTCCTGGAGCATCTCAAGAATCCTCTCCCAGTGCTCCGATAATTCGTAGGTTAATCCACCTTGCACAACTTTAAGAACCAATTTGAGCAACCGCGCATAGTCTGGGATAGCACCATCACGTTAATTCCTGAAGCTCGAATAACAATCTAAGGTACGGTTTTTGTTTTTTTAAAATCAGTTCAAATGATGTTGAGCTTTTATTGAAGTATAAACTGAAACAAAAGCCAGCGCATTTTAATTAATTTTTTTTTGAAAGCACGCTAGTCTCGTGTCTTTTTAAAAACTCTCATTAGACACGTAAGTGTTTTTAAGATCGTCAATAAAGTATATGCTTGAGACAAAAAATAAAATTGTTTTCGGACAAAGCATGCAGGGAATTTAAATGTTACAAATACGTATTAAGGGAATATAAAAGTCCATGTAAACGTCGTGAACAACCTTAGGTTTTACTTTAGTACAGCTATTGATCTTGATTAAAATGAGGTTTTCCTATATTAGATATTATAGTCCAGTAACCCGAAGTGAGTTATAGTGAAGAAAAAATAACTCGGTGTCGTGGATCTGAGTTAATGTTTAAGTGTACTCAAATTGATCACAATATTAAGTGATGCATAAATATTAATTCATGTAGGAGTCGCATTAGATAGTTGTTTTAAAAATAATGAGGATGTTAACTGCGGTCTATAGATTATAACATAGACTAACCAATAGAATGAAATGCTAAACATCCTAGTCGATTGCATACAGATGTGGCCCGAGTCCTCCAACAACCAACTGCACTAACAGATGGCACATGCTGAACAACCGACGACCATAATAAATAAATTATGTAACTTCAATTCATCTACAGGCCAAGTTCCCTGAAGAATTTGCAAAACAACACATACAGTCGTTTGAGAATGTCAATGGGGGGGTTGACAGAAAAAATGGAAGAGTTGCAAGTTTATCAATGAGTAAGTCTATAATTTTTTATTATATATATTTTTACAATAAACCAATGCAATTAGATATGTTAATATCATCATAATTTTTCTGTCGACACCACGCAGTGCAATAAAAAAAGTTGTGAATCAATTTGAAAAATTTGCAATGTGTTAATGAAGCTAAGGAATATCAAAGACGTATTGACCAGATTAGAAGAAAACTGCAAAAATTGCCAGAAAGAAAATGGAATAAGACATGCCAAAGAAAAATAAAAGAATTGTGTTGCCAAATTAAAAAGACAAGATTGAAAAAATTTGAGAAATGAAACATGCAAATTCAAGTCTTGGGCAATCAGAGACACATCAACACTTTGGGAAGGAAGTTCAAAAAAGTTGAAAGATGAAATGAGCAATCAAGCGACGATTCTAATATCATATTAAAAAATTGTAAAGAACATCTATAGAGAAAAACATAAAAAAATAACAGTTGGTGGGAACGGTAATTTCTGTCTAAATATAAATTTTCTTTTTATTGATTTTCTTATTAATTGCTCTTTATTAACTTTGTTTTATGTAAAGTAAAGCGTAATTAAACATTAAATTTCACAATATAACTTGTTGTAAATAAAAATATCCTAAAACACTTTTATTTTACAGTTGTCAATTCAATAAGGTGCTGTGTATATTTTATTTTTTTCGTTTTCCTTTATTTCTATGTATCTGTTGTGCTGTGGTCAGCGTGTACTGGATTTTTAGTTATGTTTTAACTACAACAAAAGATAAAAAAAATTTAATTCAACCATTGTTATTTTGTTATTTTGTATCCACCCCCACATTGTAAATTCGTCCATAAAGCTTCTGACTCTACCCAACCAATTCCTGTGCCAGCAGTTAGCAAAATTACATTTCAACGGAAAATATCGGAAACGGGTTTGTTATAGGTTTCTAAAGTCTCTCTGTTCATACGTATTGGTTTGCAAAAGTATTTATAAGATTAAGTCTCGTTTTTTGCTAAGATTTTTAATGATCAAATCTCTTACTGTTCTTTTCGTGGCTTTGCAGTTCTCTATTACAATATTTAAGGGAACAGCACATTATGTGAAAAATTATAAATTATTGTTAAAAATAAAGTGTCATGATATAAATCATTAAAATATATACTAACTTACTTTACTTAAAAACCTAACTTACTTACTAGCAAAACTACTTATTAAAAGTAGGAAAACTAATATTTTATGTACACAATACTGACGTCAGTATATGAAGATTAAAATAAACAAATGTGGCCGATAATATATATTTTAAATACAAAAATTATGCACCTTATTAGTGAATAGCTTTACCAAATGCTTTACACATTCTTTACCATTTGCGTTTTAAATTCTTCAACCTGTAAGTATAGAACATTTTATTTGTTGAAGCGAAAAAAAATTCTCATTATATACAAGAGTCATTTCGTCACATATAAGTTTTTATCTTTGACGTTTATTGACCTGTCACACATTTCAGTGGATGCCTTAATTTCACAGAAGTTATTCCAATTCCATTATTTAACGGCACACATTTTGGCAGGCATAAATTGCTGCATAGGAACATTCGTCAGGTACCTTTGATTGATTCACCGCATGCCGTTTTCGAGATCCTGCGCCTGAAACCTTTAAGTACGCCACAGGACTGCATGCTTTTAGCAATGAATATTTCAAAACTCATTTTTAGTCGAATTCCTCTGCGATTAGTGTTGTAATCTGTGTCTCTGTATACTAGTGTGTATCACCACCTGGGGCGATAATTATCGTTTTGTGCTGTTAGTAGCAAAAGTAAACGATTTTATAGGTCCAGGTGGTTTTCGAGCCACTTCGACCCAAAAAAAACTCGAAGGTTTTCAAACCTCTATCCTTTCCATGGAATGTAATATGAAAGCTTGTAAAATTCTAGTTCTACAAGACAGCCATACACGCACTGTGGGCGTAAGATTGAGACAACGTGCTGGGGCCCACTTGAATCAGCAAAGGGGACCCGATTAAACCTCGAAATATTATTAACGGATTGAGCTGAAATTTTGGTTGGGGACTACTTAACTGATTCCCCAGGGGGAACTTTTGTCCGCTTTTTAAAAAGGTTCGAATTTGGCCGCGCGAGATGTAAATTTTTCAATTAATAAAATTTTTTTTTGCACAAAAAATTTTTATTTTCTGAGCCCAGATACTAAATAAAACCCTTGTTTTTATTGGTTTGTTGTTTTCCCAAAAGATGACCTGGAGTGTCTCACTCCGAAATAAAAAAATTTGGCAAAAAAAATTTTTTATTGAAAAATTTATTTATATGCTCCGCGCCAAATTCGAATTTTTAAAAACGGACAAAAGTTCCCCCCTGGGGATCAGTTAAGTTGTACCAACCAAAATTGCAGCTCATCCGTTAATATTTAGAGAGGTTTAATTCGGGGTCCCCGCCTTTGCTGTTCAAGTGCCCCAGTACCGTTGGTCGTCACCTTACCGCCCAACATGGTGTTGGCTTGTTTCTATACCTAGAATTTTACAAGCTTTGATCATTAACATCATAAAATGATCAGATGTTGAAAAAGCTCCGAGTTTTTTTTGGGTCGAATGCTCGAAACCACTGAGTCAGATTATGTTTCGAGCAGTTTACTAGAACAGAATATTGTGAGGGAGACCGTTGCGTACTCCCTTGGAAGTTTAAATAAAATGTACTTCGAGGAAGGGGGTCAATTTGCCCACGCATCCACAGTTTCATGGGCAAAAAATTAGGTGTCCTGTATTCCTTACAACACTTTCTCGATGGAACGCCCCTTAGTGTATCATATATTCTGCAAAAGCATGGTTTTCTTGCTTATTTTGCCCAGCCCTTCGAGCTAAGCGGCAGCAAGTTGGAAACCGGTGTCCATCGTGACATGTGGAAGGTGAAGAACAACGGAAATACCTTCCCGAAATGTTTTTGGGATTCATCAGCAAACATAAATTTTTGAGTGAGTTACTTAACTTATGAAGGGAAATGGCTATTTTTAATAAAACAGTACTATCATGTAAATAGAAGAGTTAGTTCAGCTCATTGGTCTTTGTAAAAATTGTACAGGCTCTAATAAAGTTAAAATAAAATTGTGATATGTAGGGCAGTAATACATGAGATTATACTTAACTGGGCGTAATAAAATCGGAGACGAAATTTTATTGCACGAAGCCATCCTCAAAAGCATTTTGTTTAGTCAATAATTATGTATTTGGGTACAGGTATGTTTATGTCAATATAACATTGGTTGGGCGATATCGATGTACAGGTTTTATACGTTCTGTTCCTGCATCACAGGAGGGATAAAAACACGAAAATGACAGCGCAGCCAGCAAATGACTGTATAAATAAATGCCCGGTGATTGACTTCTTACATAATCAGATGTAAAAAGTGACATATTTGTATAAGCAAATAAACAAGCAACTCAGTTGACAAAACCGTTACGAAAAATAAACATATACAAATAGGAGTATCGTTAAGCGCAACAAGGCGATATCAGCATACAAAGAATGTTTTGTGCCTTTTTTGCGGTTACGTCTCAACGCTTTGTAGGGCAATAAATCTTATAGTTGAGTAGGGACTCGAACGCAGTGATTTAACCAATACGTCGCAGAATTAGAGAACTTTTCCGAATAAACCTTTTTATGTCAAAGGCTCAGAATTTGGCATGAAAATATTTCAACGTGTCCTTAACCACTTTTGTTAGCGACTGACGGCTTGATCACGTCCGCAAATTTTTAGAGGCCCCGCTAGTTCTCAAATATAGTTCCTGTGTTAATTGGAACACTTTGTCAGCAGATCAAAATGGCAACATCCAGAAAACCTAAAGTAACTTTAGTTTTTTGGAGAACCTAATTACACAAATGCCAGAGTACAGACCTCAGCCGTATTCGTTTTCATCAGCTTGAATCAAGATAGGGTACAAGAAGAGGAAATGAACATGATGTTCAATGCACAAATCCAATGTATGTTTCCTACACCGTTCAGCCTCTTCTGAAAATTCTCCTTACGAGCGAGTCCCATAGTCTGGAATACCTTGTGCAAGCAAACAGTGGATCAGAATAGTAATATCTCCTTGACATCTTTGACGGAACCATTTGGCCTCCTTCAGGTAAATACACATTAAAATTAATTACGCATTAAAATAACTTAGGGCGGCGGAGCAGACAGCTCTTTCAATAGTGTTGATTTTATAGGTTAGATCAAAACCGCAGACCAGTGGATTACGTAATACTCGACAGACCATCTTTATCAGTAACTGAACGATGGTGAAATTCAGTGCAAAAACAGATTTCTGGGATTTTTGACAGGATCGCTGACTGCTTTCCTCACTTGGAAAGTCAACCGAGGTTCGCAAAATCAATGTAGTTAATTATGCTACGATAGCTCGGCCAATCGAGGTCTGATTGCTGAAGCCATCCGCAAGGTGCCTTAAGGAAGACAGTGAGCAGCAAGGAACTTTTTTCCGTCGACAAAAATTTGTGGAACTATGCGTCCTAATGGCGAATGAAGTTTTTCTGTACTCTGGAGGAAAATACGAGCCATGGAGGATGCATGAAAACTTTCAACGGTGAAACACGTATACTTTGTATTAACATAAAGCATTACATAAATCTGCTGCATTATCTTACAGAGCTTCGTGATGAACAAAAGCCTTTTCAAAGTTATTTATCAGGAATGTTGCAACCTCGAAACCAAAGCGGTAAGACTACAAAAGCAAGAACTGTGTTGAAAGTGCACTATTATCAACTATATCCAACAAATGAGAGAGAAAACAGGAAATTGTGGTCGGGGAATTGTTTCCTTTGAGAGACGAATTGCACCACCAAACAAGAATTGGTCTAGCATCTTTCCGACACTAACTGCTGCAGAGGTAGAATTTAATAACATATCTGAGAAGCCTTCTGGTATGTTATTGGTTGACCTTTCCGATAGTCGAGTTGGTATGTTCTTGTATTCGGGCTTATTACAAAAAATGCACCTAATGTTAAAAAGTAAGAAATTCTAACTTAATTTCTAACGTAATTTTAACTTTCGTAGGTGGCTGTGTAATGAACAAAGGTTCGCAAATGGAGAAAATTTTGTTTGCTATTTGTCCAGAGTTGATAATATCCCGTTTGTTTACTGAGCCATTAGAACAAGACGAAATTATTGTCATAAAAGGTGCTGAAGAATTCAATAAGATTACAGAACATTTTCTATACGAAGGCCCTGCAGTCAAAGTTTGCGAAACCAAAATCGATAACCTTGGAAGAATTATGAGTCCAGTTGAGGCTATGGAAGGTCTATATTTAAAGACGTAAGAAAAAGTAAACTTATTATAATATAGTGAACCTGTAAACGGACGTTTTTTGAATGTAAAAGCCATGGGATAGAGAAGTTGTATGAAGAAAACCTCGAGCAGAAAGTTCACAACGCGTTTGTTGTGGTAATTATTCCCGACGAAGAGCAAAGTATTTCAAAAGAAACCTTTAATCGAGAACGAATCCCACGTGAGTCCTTTTCCATCAGCGATTTAGAGCCAAATCACCCTACCGCTCTCCAATATGGTAAGTATGTATCCAAGCTTACAATTTAATAATTGTTTCAATTATTATTGTTATTTTGGACGATTCGGAACTTATTTTTAATTTTTAGTGCGGACTTGAACCAGCAAGTAAGAGTGAAACTAGTTCACCTGTACGGAATTGAACGCGTCGACAATCTCATATTTGATTCATCTGCTATTCTACTTCAACCACGAATCTCGCAAAGAATTTTATGATAATGAATACATGTCCCCATTTGTTAAGTCTTTGACTACCTGTTTGAAAGAGAATGATGACAAAGATTTTAAGAGACTGTGCGATGGATCCAGAAAATGTGTTTTTGATCATTGCGAAACTGCGCGAGTCTATGAAAAAATGGATAAGGCTTGTAGAATTTTACCTGGAATCGAGATTCATAAAGTGCGACTCTATTAATTCAAATCCTTGACAGGGTGACATGAAATCCGATTTTGTACCCGGGTTATTAAAAGGGTTAAGAAAAAGGTTGTAGAAGAAGAGGTAAAAAGATACGCAATTTTTAACAAAGAAATTACGGAAATTTATTATACAAAAACTGTCGCAAAAACCGGGCCATCACATGGAGGATCACTGCTTGCCACGACTATCCAATTTAAAGATGCTTTTTCAGTATGCTGGGAAGAAATGGCCCAATGGTGGGATTCAAAACAGTCTGGTTCGGACTGTGCAGCCTAACGTGATTTGATGCCAGTACAATTAGGAGTAGCAGGGCGGCAGTTGGGACAGCCCTTAAACTACAGTGCCAAACGTTCATGAGTTAATTCAATGAGTGGATTACAATGTTGGAATACAAGATTGGCTAAAAGACTGGGGAATGGTTTTCTGATTTTATACGTTGGTACTTTGGTGCAGAAAAGGAAACCACTCTACAACTAGCATACAGTTATTTTGGAGCAAATTCGGAAACTCCGGATGAGAATATCCGAAGAAAATTCAAACAGCTAGCGTTAATACATCATCCAGACAAAGGAGGGGATGCTAAAGAATTTTGCATTTTGAAACTTCACATGAATACAATCAAATTGAATAGAAAGGTAAACACTGAAACAAGCAAATCGTTAACACTAAATTCGTCTTTGAATGCTTTTCTAAAAAAAAAAACAAATACACGAATTATTTGCTCATAGACTTTTTAATTAAGGTTGCCATTAGTATTGGAATGACTCTAAATTCTAATACAACTAATTGAAATTTTCAGGTAATACTGGTTTTCAGACTCACGGGGTGTAATATACCTCAGGTTTTGGATGCAATCCTATGCCAGATCACCAAAATACAACACGTTCCCGGAAGCTGTTACATTCAAAAGTTTTACTGCATCTGCCAGCTCTAATACGCGCTAGCATCACTTGTCGCCCATTCAGAAAGCACAATGCAACCACATCCCCTGTTGAAATTAAGAAGGATTTAAACAAACTCGGAAAATTTCACTGCCTACCCCACGAAAGTCAGAAGTTTCAATTGATTTTAAAATACGTAAACAACAGTAGTGGCATTATGACTCTGGGAAGGCAGAATAATCCTGCCATAAGTCTATGAAATCAACAGAATGATTCTATTTCATTCGTGAAAAGCCTCTATTCATTTGGCGAAATTGATTCAAAACAACGACTTCTGTGGTTTAAAACCACATCCAAGGCATTCAAAGCTGGCCGAACGAAATAATGATGCGTGCGGCATTTTAATGATCGCATGTGCAAGCTTTGCCTGAAAATCCAAAGAAGAAGAAAGCCCAATCGTCAGCTTATGATTTTATGTGCAGTAAGAACATATTATCTTGCGAAAAATTAATTTATTTTTTATAAAGCATTTACTGTATGATTTCATATTTTTAAAACTTTTACTAGGTTTCACTAGGAAAGGTTTACGAGTCTCCACATGGTTTTCAGCACTGGTCTTCCGTGGGCAGCGTACCAGATGGTTTAATACAGTTAAGGGAACGGGCAAATATGTTCCTTGTATGGGCGATAGTATTGCAGATGATTCAGTAATTGTTCCTTGCGGAAAGACTATGCAGAATCAAAAATTTCAATCGTACAAACTAGATTTTAATGAGTATATTGCTTTTGATGCAAAGCGTGTTCAAGTGAAGTATGCTGTGGATTTGGAGATAATATTGTGATTCTGTGACATAATATTGATAATTAATACGCAAAATAAAATCATTATTCACAAAAATGAATGTTTCCCATTCCGGCTTATAATGACAGGTTCTAAATATTTAATTATGCGCAAACAGCAAAGTTTTATAATCTATATTGTACGTTGATAAAGTTGCTACCTCAATGCAAAACATTTTACTGAACTATCAAAGCTGATGTTCAAGTTTTGCGTATTTTCATTGAATAAAGTGTGACAGTGCAAGCCTTTCCATGCATGCATATATCTTTCGTTGTCTTTTTCTAACCGTCCAATGGCACATACAGGAAATATTACTGCAAACTAGATAAATTAAAAAGTTTCTAAAATCTTTAATTGAATTACTTATTAGAATATTTGTCTATGTTGTTCTGCAATGAATCTTTATTGTGGCAAATTGTGTAGACTGTAGAATGCGTTGGAATGTAGTAGTACGTAAAATGGAAATAAACTATTTACATAATATGGGTATATCATTTTAATTGAAAACGAATGCGATACAGTTTTCTCAAAAAATTGAATGCTGATCAGGGTAATCCATTTCAACAGCTTGAATCGGATCTGGTTTCAGTATATATATTAGATAATGTTAGTTATTTAGCTAAATAAATAGATTTATTACCTATTATGACTACAATTAAACCCACTAAAATGAGTTACAAAAGTGTATCTGACTGATAAGAAGATAAAAAATTCAATAAATTTCCGAAATAGAACAAGGATTTTGTGTAAATTGGAACTTAATAATGTACTTCAAGTGTATATTACCAGTATCATAGACCACATATTCATTATAACGTAATGGAAAGTCATTCCCTGATTCATTTGGGACGGTCGGTCCGAGAGGCCAGTAACTTAATTTGTACCGCACGTTTCCCCCTGGCTGGGGAATGTTTTCTCCTACACCCATTACAGAGTCAAATGGCCTTCCATAAGGATCCATGGGTGGGCTGGTTAATCTTCGGTTTGCTGATGTGGCAATAAACGGTTTTCCAACTGCCACATCGCATAAGAATAAATATCCGGTGGAACCAGGGCGTGTATCGTCACAGTAGTTTCCGCTTTTAGATGCACGATCAGCAAAATATATTCCTGAGCCAAACATCTGACCTCCAAGCTCATTAGTTCTGCACAAAGTATAAAAAAACATTATTTGAGTCAATTGACAATTGTAATAGGATGTTAAAAATATGAATACCTTTGACCACCACTCGTTGGAGGCTCAGTCCGTCTCTGAGAATTCCGGCTAGCCTATCCTTCTTTGTTCCATGCCAGAGCATCATTCGGCGCATGCTATTTTTGTTTGGATCGCAACAGAACAACTTCCAATCTTCATGACGAGCAACTCGAATAATTGATTCAACTGCAAACCATAACCATGTCCTGGCCACAGTAAAGGGCTTCTGTAATTTTTTGCGCTTCTTCGCTGCCTCTAGTTACTGTTGTGCTGTTCGTAGCCACTCACTTATACGGTGTTGTGTTGTACCTTCGAGTTCCATAAGTGATTAACGCTGATGTATCATATTTGGCGCTTCTAAAGGTGATATTTTAGAAATGCCTACTCGTCTCTGTAAGTTCATTATAACTTAAAGATTCTTTACTATAAATTTTGTATTTAAATCAGGAATTGTCTCCTATTTACTAACTATAGCTTTATTACACACGTGAAAAGGTGGTTAAATATTTGTGCTAACTAGTTTATAAGAGAAGTGTTTCGTGATAAAATTTCATCATGCGTCTCAAAACATCTTTAGAAGCTTGAGCAATTCA
>LJIJ01005136.1:0-12625 GCA_001718145.1 Orchesella cincta
TACAACAAACCCAACTGGTTTCTTTGTATACACATTTGTTTAGCTTATGACGATGATGATTACATAAATTTAGGTGCATAAAGCACAAAGGAGAATAAAGGAAATAACAAAGAGAATTCCTATTATTCAGTGAGATCTTGCTGTCAAGTATGGTATTTTGGTATAACTCATCTTTGCATGAGCTCGCTTTCAAAAGTAGACGAGTAGATCTGCTTTTACAGAAAGCAACGAGCTTATTGGTAATTTACTTAGATGTACAGATATATAAAACAAGTTCAATAAGAATACTATATATGATGATTGTCCGCTTGAAACGCTTTTTGTCCAGATGAGTAGGACGAGGAGAACAGTCTATCAGTTTTTAATATCTACCACATTCAATTAATAAGTTAGTGACTGGAAAAGCAATGAGGAAAAGTGGCATTGTGTAGCTGACCCAGCTCCCTTGATACAATCAATAACCAGCTAGGTAGAAAGCAGTGCACATAGTCGTACAATAGAAAATTTCATGTCACAGGCTCTTTTGGGGTATGGATTTTTAACATCAGTTATACACCAAATGTAGTTTTTCTGGGTTAAAATATTGTGAGGAAGACGACAGCGTACTTAAAAATTTCAAAAAAACACCCAAATAAAGTTACGGGTCGTTTTCCTACCTCGGACCCACGTTTTTTGGGCAAAAAAGTACGTATGTTTTTCTACAGGATTTCTCCTCATAGGTTCCCCATGGAAATTTATTTCACAGCGAAATGCTTGTAAGCTACATCATGTCATGAGCAATATGATCGTTTTGGCGTTTGACTGTTGCTAGATGAGCTTGCTTATTGATATTTGTTGTTTGCTTTGATATGCATATTGCGTTAGCATCTTTGTGTGCTGTTGTTTGATATTGAAAAGAATTTTAACTTGTTGGTTGTCTCCACCTTTCTTCTGTTTGCTGCATTTATAGAATTCACCGTTGAGCTTTTGTCAAAAGGTTTCTTTGTAGAACTGTGAGTCATCGACGTGTGAGAACATTTACTGTGTTTTGGGTATAAGCATGGAACTACATGCAATGAGTAGAATAAATTTCAATGAGGAACGGAGCATTTACAAGAACTTTGGAAAGTAGTTTTTTAAGCTTATTATATCGTATTGTAAACGACACTTTCAAGCTACGCAATACTTTGATAATGGCACACTGCGATGAAACCTGGCAAAGCCGGCCATCCAGTATTTTTGACATTTTTGTCTTCGAAATTTAGATATCAATATCTATACTTGATTTTCATGTCACATACTCAGTTTTTTGTGCCCTATCTTATAAAAATATTGGTGGGTCTGATTTCATTGTTGGCTGAACTGCACGATGCCTTATAGGAGAAAAGACCACCAAATTTGACCTCTTTTTTACAAACCTTTAGTTTAACCGCCAACCTGGACCGTATTTTCAACGAGACATAATAGGCTGAAATCAGCACCGTTTTCTGCGTCGGACACTGTTAATGTCTATGAAAATACGATCCAGATGTGGCCCGGAGGCTGGTTTATATATGACTAGATTTTTTTAACAAAAATTTAAAATTTGCGGAAATTTATTTTATTGCCACTGTCTGTAGTGTAAGATATGCCAGATGTGTCTATAAATATTAGTTAGTCTTCATAATTTCATAAAAATTTACGTTTTAGTATTTACACGTCAATGCAATATTTCGTAATTTTGACAATCATGAAAATAGTGATTATCAAGCAGGCCTGTAAGCCACATCTGGATCGTATTTTCATAGACATTAACTGTGTCCGACGCAGAAAACGGTGCTGATTTCAGCCTATTATGTCTCGTTGAAAATACGGTCCAGGTTGGCGGTTAAACTAAAGGTTTGTAAAAAAAAGGTCAAATTTGGTGGTCTTTTCTCCTATAAGGCATCGTGCAGTTCAGCCAACAATGAAATCAGACCCACCAATATTTTTATAAGATAGGCACAAAAAACTGAGTATGTGACATGAAAATCAAGTATAGATATTGATATCCAAAATTCGAAGAAAAAAATGTCAAAAAATACTAGATGGCCGCGTTTACCAGGTTTCATCGCAGTGTGCAATTCAAGCGTTGAAACTTTTAACGGATTACCGCTCAAAATTGCGATGTCAACTTTCATGCCAGGTCCCGTCAAGCCGACTTTGATTCCAGACGACGAAATGAATACCCACGAACCTTCAACTATTCCAAATATTTCAAACATTTGGTGATGATCATGAGCCATTTAATTGAGGATGGAGTAAATGGCACGGTAACGGAAGCTCTATTTCCAACCCCACTTTTTGGAAGCTACAACCCAATAACTAAGGAATGGGCTGGATTACTTCGCGAAGTGATGGATGAAAACGCCCACACTTGCATTGGTTTGGCAGCTTCAGAAGAAGCAGGAAAAGTGGTTATCCAAGCCAACCCATTTAGCTTCAGCTCTGTTTCTTTCCTTGTCGCTTTACCCCGGCAGGTTTCCGGTTCCTCTGTGTTTTTTATCTTTGAAAGTTTTGAGTTTGGAATTTGGCTCATACTTTTTGGCTCAGCGGGAATCATTATAATTCTTCTTTCTTTCGTGAATTTTAAAGAAATTAGGGTAAACGTAGAGCTCGTCCTGCTGGCTGTAATTGACCAACCTTCAGATAATTTGAAGCAAAAGCATTTCTCAAGTCAAATATCCTATGTCCAGCAATGACGGGATGGTTTATAGCTATTATAGTTGTGGGAAATCTATTCAAATCAAGACTAACTTCAGTTTTAGTCGAGCCTGATATTGATAACCCACCCCAGACGTTGTGGCAACTTGCTAAATCTGACTATCAAATTGGAACGCTGTATTATCAAGAGACGGAGTTTCAATCTGTTGTTTTGCACATGGATCATTTGCCAGTTGTGCAGCAATTGAGGAGGAAATTTTTCCATTATAATGTCACTGCGAAGGATGAGGTATGAAGTAAAAAATTAATAATAATTTTACATATTTATGTAAACCTAATAGATTTTTTTTGAATTTTAGTGCCTACAAAAACACTCGAAGGTCGTTGGGTTTGCATGGGAGTTCAGTCTTTACTTGCAACCTTTGCAAGGGATCTTCTAAAAACCAAATATGGACAAAGTTTGTACACCTTTTCTAAGGATATTTCTCTCAGCAAGATTTGTTATTCCCGTTCTATCCAACTTTTTAGCTCACATTGAAGGTAATTCAGATCAAATAATTTAATAAGTCAAAATACATCAACTTTACTGAATTTTTTAATATCTTCCAGGAAGGTTCAATTACATGACCGAAACAATGCTAGAAAATGGCCTGATTCAGCACTGGAACGCCATCGTATTTCGGGAAAGGGCTCAGCGTCTCCGTTACATTGAAAAGAGTGGAAGTGAAACTTTCGCTGAGGCTGTGTATCCCCTGTACGTTCTGGGAATTGGAACTTGTATTTCTGTTACTGCCTTACTTTTCGAAATATGCAAGCATAAATTGTCAGCAAAACCTAAAAATAATGTTGTATTTTTGATTGGTTATAATAAATAAAAATTAATAATTTACAATCACTTCTGCAACATTACAAAACGTAGTTCATCTTGAGTAACAACAAATAAAACTTGTGGAAAAATCTGTAGATTATTTTCTATGCAAAATATATTTTGCATGTGCGAATCCATAGCATAGCGTTACGACTGGAGGTTTTGAGCTGCTTTGTTCGCAACGAGCAGAAAAATCAATACGTCCTGTTTCTAAGTGTGTCAGGTGAATTCCATAGACGAGATGGAAGCTGCGCTTACTATACTTTTGTACTGTGGAGTGTTTGCACACGTCATTCACAACACTTCAGTGTTCTACCTACGCAATAGGAGTGAGTTGCAAATATCTGGTTTGTGAGTTTTTCGGAATCTAATTCCCAATCAAAAGTAGTAAAATAATCGATTAAAAACAAACCACTAATAATTGCGACATGGAAGAACCTTCCAGCAAACGGGGTCGAACAGAGGATGGAACTGTCAAGAAGGAAATCTTTACTGGGAATGAAATTGAAAATTACAACGGAGAAGAAAATTTGATGCCAATAGCTGAGCCAATGCTTTTACCAGAGGTATACATTATTCATTTTTTAAAATTTGTTGCAATTTTACAAAATTAAACTCTTTAATGTGTTAAATTTGTATTCCAGATTTGGATGAATGTGCTTGAAAATCTATCCCCGGCTGACTTTCTCTCGGCAATCAACACCCGTCCAGAATGGAGTGAGCTGATGCACTTCCAAAAAACTAGCATGTTATTTCCACTGGTTTGTGACCAAACTAAAACTATTTCATACAACGCACTTCCTACTGTTATCAAAATTGATATAATTGATATGTTTCATAGATTCTGCCGATTCTCGTCTCTACTCGAAATCTTAAACCCAAATCAAGCTTGACAATTCGACAGGTCAGCAAAATCTATAAACAGGCCATGGACACCTGTCTCCAAAGAAAAGGAACAAATCCCACCATAGACTTTCAAATGAGCGCATCCCCGAGATTTACCCTACAACGGCATCCCTGCAACCTTGACATAATTAAGGAGGTTCAGCCTCTCCTCACAAAGACGATATCTTGGCTTTCTCCTATGGGAAACCCGTTTTTGTCAGGTTGCGTTACAATTAATATCAGAGATGACCCCGAAGAGAAAGCAAAGCTGGCTTTATTATTGGGGAGATTTGGACACCACATTTCTAATCTGAAGCTTCGACTCCTGAAGTTTTCCAAGAGTCTACCATTTCAACCGTCATTTCCATACTCAACATGAATCTCCCTAATTTGAAAATGCTGCGTATAAAGGGGAAGGTTCCAAAGGATTCGCTACAATCCCTAATTGATTTTCAACAGCAATTGCCCAATTTAGAGAAGCTTGTATCTCTAAACCTAAATCAGTTGAGTGTTACCAACTCTACAAATGGAGTTGAGCTTTATTACGCATTTCTTGGAAAATATGGGCATCAACTCACCGTTTTTTATGGAGATTTGCGATTCTTTGAAGCTCCACAAATAACTGTGGATTTATTAAATGAGCAGATGCCAAATGTTCAGATGCTGGACGCAGCAGTGAAGGTGGAAGGGTTAGAAAAGCTGTCAAAACTGGATTGGAATCTGAAGGCATTAAGGCTAAATACAACGGCAGCATACCAAAATGGAAGTGGAGCTGAAACTAGCGTGTTTATCAACGTTTTGAAGGTTATCAACAACTTTTCAGAGAGTCTCACATATCTTCACTTGGATTTTAAGGGTTATGAGCAGGGTGTACTCAGCGGGCCTAAAAAGAGGGCAAAGAATGCTGAGGAAAGGAAGGAGTTGGGAGTTCTTCCATATCTCGAGCAGTTGCAGATCACGGTGCCAAAGAAGAATTTGGCAAGATTTTGGAATTTTTTGGAGACAAGTTGTCCCAATTTGAAATGGCTTCATTTTATTGTTGAGCCTACTACTCGGAATCGGGGTGTGGAGAGAGATAAGTTTTGGGAAGAGGGCTTTTGAGGTGGCTCCAAAATTAAGAAGAATTTGGTTTCGGAGATGTGGTCAGAAAGTGGTGATAATGGATCGTGAATCCTAATTCTCCTGAACTTGGAATTTGGACCAACAAAGTATTATAATATAATATAATATAACTGAATTTATCGTGAAAATTTAATGTAATTTTCTAAATTCAAACATTTTGGAGTTACATACTCTATTATCCGAGATTATAATTTTAGACCAAAATTTGGACAGTATTACAATATTTTATCAAAATTATCTGTACTTAACAACTTAATGTTAAGCCACAAATTTATATGTAAACCTTCCACTTTTTTAATGTACATAATTCCAAGCTTGATGATGCCCATGATGTTTGTGATTTAAAATGAAACTTGGAAACCCATTTTTATATTGTTTTATAAATGTTTCCAATATTATACAAAACTAAATAATTGTGTATTGGTAAATATAGTTAGAGTTTAAGATAATAGAGTTCCTTCATTATAACTAAATGTTGTGATAATTAGTAGCATAATCATATTTCCTTTGTTTTCTACTACTCGATGTGGGAGAAAGAATCGTGTTTTGATTGAGAAGCAGGAGGAAAGCAACATTTAGAAGATAAATGCAAATCATGAGTGTAATATTTTAATTTACATGGTAGTATAGTATATTTTGTTAGCACTTTGAATAGAAAGTGAGATTAAGTAAACTATTTATATTGATGTATACATTTCATTTAATTCTGCTTAGAATAAATTAAATTGTCTAAAACCCAACATTGCTTTTGTTTATTGCATCGATTTGCATATAAACTTGAGAGAGGCTGCTTTATTTGGAATGAGAAGAAGAATCACTTGTTGAGTTCGTCATAATGCGTCATGAAGCAGCATACTCAGAAACGCACCAGGATTTGGTCCATTCTGTATTCAATATTACAGAATCTTTACAAGATTCATACTTTACTCACAACCTTTTGTAGTGTATTATATCCATGCTGAATTTTTTTGGTTGCATTCTGTTGCTGTTAAATGCCTTGATTTTTTAGTTTAAAAAAACCTGCATTTTATCCAATAATTCATAAAGTGACATACTTAATTGATTTGGTAATGGAGGAATCTCCAACTAAACGAGCTCGAAAGAGGACTGTGGGTGGTGATGCAGGGAGATAAAGATAGCCCTGGCGGAAGAGATTTGTTACCAGAGGCGAATAACAAAATTACTAGAAATTTGACATAAATAAAATATCAAACTTAAGCTGTACTCTTTTTAAGATCTGGAAACTTATCTTGGACAAACTCTCCCCATCTGACTTTCTCTCAGCGATAAACAACTTTTCAGAATGGAGTGAACCGAAAAAGACTAGCACATTGTTTCCATTGGTAAGTAAATTGGTAAAAAGGCTATTCAGTTAGCAAAGATTCAATTGTAAAAATGTGACTCACTTTTGTTCAAGGTTTTCCCAATTCTTTTTCGCTATTGTTATCTGGATTTCGTAAAGGCATTGCCTCTTCGTCGAGTAGCAAACTCACAAGGTAATAGACACTGTCTTAAACAACGTGGAGTTACTCCTACTCTCGACTTTCAAATGAATGGCCAACTCTTCATTGTCAAACGAGTTTATACACACTGCGACCTCAACACAGTTTCGGAGGCGCTGTTCACTACAACGGAAGATTGGTTGATTCTGAATGGGAATGACTTTGATAAGGAGAAAGTAGTATTTCATGGGTTTCTGTATTTTTTATATCCAATATTATATGAAAACTGGTTTCTAACGTGATTCCGGCAAGTGCATATATTTTATATCTATGTTAGTTGTACGTCAACGAATTACTAATTGGAATTATTCATCTTGAAACTGTTATTTTTATTTAAGGTAGCTCCTTATTCTGTGAGTATTCTCATCATTTGAACATTAGCAAACTAATTCATTACTTTGGTAGATTACTAAGCAAACATGTACTTCATTTTTAGAAATATTCTGTGCTGCTTGCTCCCAAGAAAATATTTATTTCATGGAAAAACTAGCTAAACAAAAATGAAACATTTTATAAATTTGTTTTGAGTCCAGAAAGATATCCGACTTAATCAGTAAATTGTGAACATTATTTGGGTAACCACGATATATCTATTTTGAGACAATTTTATACTTGCGTTACTAAAAATTCAATTGGGAGAAGTTTAATATATTTTTTATAATAAAGTGGTAAATGTATGTAGTTAAAAGTCTAAATCTAACTCGAATGCTTGGTTATATAAGCAGAAGAATGTTTTGCGTGTGATTTAATTGCGTAGTTGACATAAAATGTTCGCAAACGGAGAAACATTGACTTGCGTAATACCAGATTACCAACTCTCCTTCAAACGCTCTTATTTCTTTTAACCGGCTTACAGAAACGTTCCAGGAGTATGTAATAACCACAATTCTGCTATTCTGAACTTGTTTTTCTTCAACCAACAAAGAAATGCCATACGCTCTCAATACTGCAGTGAGGATGTTGTCGTTGAACACAAAATTCATAGAATGCACAAAGAAAACGAGCCAAGGCAGTAGAGCAGAGAGCAAACATCTACATCTGGATACATTTTAGGTCGCATATCCAAAGTCTTAAAAGAGTGAGAACAGACGGAGGAATGATGCTGATGAAGCGCAACTAAAAATAACGACTATGACTCTTCCAACGTTTCTTTGTGCTGGGACGAGATTTGTTTTAGCCTTGGCTTTGAACTTATGCTCATTTCCATTATGTTTTCAATTTATTCTGCGTACAGCGTCTAGTCGACATTATTACCATGCAATTGTAATAGCTTGAAAGGCAGTGTTGCAAGAAAACGTTTGCATAATGTTTATCAGTTGTTGCGCATTGCTCAACAAGTTGCATCATTTGCATAGCAAAATCCGGTGTACACATTTCTCTGCTTTAGGCTTTAGCATTAGTTGATCGTGAACTTGTATGAAAGTCACTTTTTCACTGGAGGTTTGGTCATTTGAAATTTAAATTTGTCGTAAAACAATGCAACTAATCAACCAACTGCTGGCTGAAGCGTACGATGAAGTGCAGAGAAACATGATATTCTCAACCTGTAGCTATTGCTGTATTTTAGTATACATCCTTGTTTTTACAAAGACAATCACAATCAGATCACATCATTCATATCGCAGCACAACACCAAACCTTGTGACTATCAGGCTAGGTATTGCGCACGCAAATTAATTTGCTTGCACATCAGTTCCTTTCTGCAACACAGAATGATACAGGAAAGCCATTCAAATTTTTGTTTTTAATACAGCTAAGAGGTTGAGAATTTAACGTGATTTTTTAAAAAAACAACTCTGTCATCATCAGTAATAAACAATTTTTTTGCTTTTATTAGCAAAGCATCATATCACAATGGAGGTCAAACCTTTGGTTAAAAAGTGTCGGAGAGAAACTATTCACGATGGTGATGTGAATTTGGATGGGGATGATGGAACGGAAGAAAAAGTAGATAAACTCAGGTTATTTGCCAGCTCACCAGTAACCAGTCCCATGTTGTTGCCAGAGGTAAATTAAGCACGAGAATATATGTGATTGATACATAATATTTATTACAATTTTTTGTTTTATTTTTTGTAAATGTAGAATTGGGAGAATATCTTGGGTAAGTTGCCTCCAGCCGACTTCCTGTCCACGATAAACAGTTGTCCTCAGTGGAGCCACCTTATGCACTCCAAGAAAGTCATCAAGCTGTTCCCATTGGTGTGTAAAATTTACAGTTAAACGTCTAAAAAATAAACATATTTATGTTCTAAAATTGCGTTTTTTTACAGGTGGTTCCAAATCTTCTCAACTATTTGCCTGTTAAAGATGTCCTGCTGCTTCGACAGATCAGCAAATCCATGAAACAATTACTTACCTCAACATTTCACCAAATGCACAAGAATGACTTTGATTTTGGAAGGATACCCCGAAAGACCAGAAAGTTGGCTGAGCAATATGACGTAAAACTCTCCTCTTTAACTGACGTTCAAAACCTTCTCTCCAAAACTGAGGGGTGGTTGACACCCTTTGGAAATCCGTTTTTGTCAGGATGTCTCATTCTAAAAATGGATGTTCTTAAGAATCCTAACCCTGAAAGCCACACGCTTAGCACCTTGCTGGAGAGATTGGGCCACCACATTGTCACCCTAATTCTCGAGTTTCCAGATGAAGTTGAGCAAGATACCATTCCAAACCTTCTTTCAGTTCTGAGCATGAACTTTCCCAATTTGCAACAATTGCTAATTCGAGGGATTTTTACAGAATATTGTATCGAGCAACTGTTTCATTCCAGAAGAGAATTTCCCCAACTAGATAATTTGAGGATAGTCAATGTTATGCCTTTGCGAATTACATCCTTTTGGGATACTACTCGCCAGCCTGAAAACGTTCTCTGTATGTTGAAAGCTTGGGTTTACCTCCCATTTCTTCAAAAGTATGGAACTCAACTTTCATGCTTTTATGGGGATGAAGAATTCTTTGACCGCGTTGAAGTGGATGTGGTTACCCTTAACACCTTGCTCCCGAACGTTCGATGCTTGTCAGCTCGCGTGGGACGAGATGGGCTTGAGAAACTTTCCAAAGTAAATTGGAAATTAGAACGGTTGCTACTTGACGCGTCAGCTGCTTACCAAAATGTTTCCAGCCGAGCAAACATATACGTAAAAATTTTGAGAGCGGTTAATAACTTTTCTCAAAGTTTAACGCATGTCAGTCTTAACTTCCAGGGGATTGATGTGGAGTTCAGAACAGGGAGGAAAATGGAGTTGGAGAGAAAGGAACTGAAACCTCTTCCTAACCTCAGGGTCATAAAAACCTCAATTCCGAATGAACACCCAAGGCTTATGGAGTTTGTCGAAACAAGTTGTTCCAACTTGCAACACATTCAATTTGTAGATTCACGTTACCTGGACTGTGAAGCGGAGCAATTTTTGGAAAGAGGACACGGTGAGTTTTATGGAGGCTTCTAAAGTAAAGAAAATCTGTTCTTGGTTGGTGACATGAATGATGAATGATAAATTTTGGAGTTTTATTCAATTCATTACTACTTGATTGTCATTGTTTTTATTATTTAAAAAGAATTTGAAATGAGATTAATTGACGGTAGAAATTTTGAGCAACAAACTACAGTGTTTTTTCTGTTATCATTCCAGGCGAGACGAAACATATCTGTAAGCCTGTGTGAGTATCACAGCATGGTATCACAACCAATTTGAAACAAGAAACTTAGAAGCAGAACAAACTTACTTTTTATCGTAAGCAGCAGAATTGGGTGTTTTCCCTGATTTATTACGATGTTGACATAAAAATAAAGAAATACTTCATACCAAATTATCTACTCTTCTACGCATTGATTTCCTTTAGCTGGTTCAAAGTAACTCTCCAGCAATATTTAACAGGCATAGTTGCTGCTATTCTGCATTTGTTTATCCCCAACTAACAAGCAAATGCTAGACGCTGCATATGCTATTGTGAGAATGTGAATAAACATGAAATTCATAGAATGCATAAAAAAAGTAAAGCAAATTAGTAGAGCAGAAAGCAAAGCACGTACGTTTGGACTCATTTCAGTTCTCATATCCAAAACCTAAAGTCAGTTGCAGCTGGTAGCCAAATTCTGCTACCCGGTAGCAGAATTCTGCTGCCGTTTGGGTAGCAGAATACTGCTACCGGGTAGCAGAATATTGCTACCCGGTAGCAGAATTTTGCTACCTTCCAATTCGTCACTCTGCCTGTTAACACAGGCAGGATAGGCGAAGTTTCAAAAAAAGGTTGAAGAAGGTTGATATTTGTGCTTCCCAACTAATTCGGGGTACGCTCTTTCGACTGGGAGTGAAAGTTCTTGCTCTAAACCTCTTGTCAACCGCATAAAATGGTAGGGGTAGCCAGAATTCTGCTACCGTTTTCCTATCCTCTCCATGTTAACGGTAGCAGAATTCTGCTACCCGTAGCAGTATTCTCGCTACCCAAACAGCAGAATTCTGCTACCCAAACGGCAGCAGAATTCTGCTACCGGTAGCAGAATTTGCGCTACCTAGCTGCAACTGAAAGTAAGGAAAGACGGAGTAGCAATGCTGATGAGTCATAGCTAAGTATATCGTCTTTGTGTATGTCAAAGTTTTGTTGTGATGTTTCCTGACTGAAGTCATCATTGCCTTTTATTTGAACTTATATCTATAATATTTTCATGAATATTATGCCAGGACTGGTTGTTTTATTCTTTCCCGATTTTTTTACACGTGGTTGCCTTCATTCTTGATTATTTGGGAGTGAAAGATGCCCTGGGGCTTCGCCGTGTTTGCAAACCCTTAAAAACAGCAATTGATTCAATTTTTCATCGTGTTGGAGCGATTCCCGAGAATGATTTTGAATTCGGATTGATATCACAGAGAACCAGAAATTTTGCTAAAAGAGGTGACACTAACCTCTCGTCTGTCATTCAGGTTCAGAACCTTCTCACCAAAACCCCTGGTTGACCCCTTTTGGAAATCCGTTTTTGTCAGGATGCCTGATTCTAAAACTGGATGTACTTTACATTCCGCCCAACCGTGAAAGCCACATGCTTACCAATTTATTGGCGAGATTTGGTCACCATATTTTCACCCTAATTCTCAAGCTTCCAGACACCTACGAGGAGGAGATAATTCCAACCCTTGTTTCAATACTGAACATGAGCGTTCCCAATATTCGGGAAGTAATAATCCGTGGAATTTTCCCAGGATATTCAGTACAACAACTGTATCAATCGCGAGTAGAATTTCCCAAACTAGACTATTTAAGGTCTGTCAACGTGATACCTTCCCAGTTGGAAAACCTTCGCGATATCGACCCACAGCCGAATGCAGCTATTCTTGATAAATTTTTTGTGTACTTTTCATTTCTAAAAAGGTATGAAAACCAGCTCACCTGTTTTTATGGAGATGAAGAGTTCTTTGATGATGTTCACGTTGATGTAACTGAGACTCAACACTATTTTCTCGCAACGTTCAGAAATGTGGCTCGCTCACGTCGGGAGGGCCCAAGGACTCAAAGAAGCTTTGTCAAAAGTCAATTGGAAATTAGAACGGTTGCTACTCAACACGACTCCGCTCTACGAAAACGATTT
>LJIJ01005137.1:0-12621 GCA_001718145.1 Orchesella cincta
CGTAAGCACTGAATTAAACCGTTGGTGTCGTGAAGTATTCAAGGTGATATCTGCACTGTTGTAACCTAAGTTCTTTGTAATGTAAAGGGGCGTTGCAGATCTGTGGTGGTAAGGGATAACTGGTGCCAGTACTGGACTTCTGACCCAAGTGGCATGAGCTGCATCTGAAGCACTCGGCAAGTCACTTGCAGTGGAGTACTTTGTAACAGATATGGTGGCACAGTTGTGGTCCTGGCGCTGTACGTGTTCAGTGATCTGGAGACTGGGTGTGCTGGTGTGTGTGGTCCACCGGAACTTGTGCTACTCCTGAGAACGACGAAGGCCTTTTGTACTTTACATAAAGTCATGTCAGTCTTAGGTGTCGTGTCCACTCAGTCGATCAGTGTGTCAAAAGTAAAATTGTAGCTGTTATACTACGGACGGCCATAAAATACGGTTTATGCTTCGGACAGTCTGATTGGAAACGAGAATTTGTAGTGCACAAAAATTCTCATGATGAAAGTTAACCCACGTGGCCCTAAATTTTACCCTGTACCTACTTTGAGAAGCGAAATAAATATTAGTCCTAATCGCAGTGACATTGTTGGCTTTATGATCTCAAGGCTACGGATTGCATCATAGACCGTAACTTTAGAGAAGGTAGCAAAATGGTACAGAAGACAAAATGATACAAAGGTGAGAAAGCTAATGAGCAAATGCATAGAAATAAAGCAACATTTTTCAATGGCACAATCCCGATTCACAATCAGCCAGAAGCCACATTCATCCTTACGTGCCAATCAATCAGCCAGTTAGTTCAGAAAAGGCCTGTCTCAATGGAATATAATAACTTTCAAATAAATCAGAAGTTCAAATACAATGGGGCAATCTGAACTTGGCTCAGAGAACTGAAACTGAACAAAAGGTACTTAAAAAGAACATGCGCTGCCCTTGGTTCTTCTTGTACTACGAGAACGTTTTGTCAAATTCAAGTTAATTCATATACAATACGTTTAGTATGACATGAGTATCACAAAAATGCGTGCAAAATCAAAAGTTTTTGGCACGACCTACAATAAAATGGTGAAACAAGCAACTTGCACTTGTGAGTTGAAATTCATGCTACCACTCGATAAAAAATTGAACTTGTATGATGTACATGACCATGTTACTACATTGAAAAAGTTTTGTAGCAAAGAACTTGGTAAAAACACTAACGCAATGTGTACGTAATACAACTTGAAAATTGAAACGACCATAAAATGGGCAAAAAACCATGAACACAATTGAGTAAGTTCCATTCCATTTGCCTACAAAAGGAAAATAAAACTGCAGCAAAGACAGTTTCAAATAACCCCAATAAGATGATGGACTGAAAAAAAGAAACTAGATCAACATGGAAAAATTTGAAGCTGTACCTTTGTAGTTGAATGTAGAGAATGCATGAAAAAGAGCACACATGGCAGCGTGTGATCCCAGCTAGTTGCACAGAAAAACTTAGCACAAAATCCAAGTTGTCACAATAAATTGAAAACTTAAGTTTGACCTTGAAACAAGCAAAAAAACGGGAGCTCAACCGAGGTACGAACACCATGTTAAGTTGTGGGTTGATGGATGGGTCGTTTGTGGTTATTCCAATCAGGAATTATGACAAATGCAAAGTAAAGAGAGACGAGACCAAGCGTGTGTGAGATCAAGCAGTCGCAAGCAGAGAGCCTGCTTCATGATTTTATTCAGAGCTCTTATATACAAAATACAACGTTTTCTAATGTGCAGCGTACATCGACTTTGAACATAATTTCTGCACAATAAACAAATATTTCTGTAATTAGTGTCAACCTAAGTTATTTTAGAGTGCGAGAAATTGCATTTACATTACATAATCTGTACACGAGCCATATCATTGATCATAGATTCGAGAACATTTGGGTGAATGAACACAAAGTATTTGTACATGTAAGCAACATTGCCTAAATAAACTCCGACGAAGTGACTTTTGAGACGTTTGCTGGTTGAGGTTGACGGCACGATGATGATGTTGATGACACAGGTTTCTTGAAATCGTTTAGAACGTAACAATATTTGCAAGATAATTTGAGCGAAACGGAGAATCCAAGAAGCTAGCTGTTCATCTACACTCCACTGAACGGTTTTTGTTTTACTAAAAAGTGAAGTAAAGAGCTAACACTTTTGTTATTTCCCGAATCATACCCATCCGGCTAACTGATTTTTTTCGCAGCTTTTTATCGGCATCAACCTAGGCATATTCATACTATATTACGAAACTAGAAATATACATTTACCGCGTTGTATTTCATGCCAAAACATCCAATGTTGTTATCCACACATGCTGAAATTCCGCAGCTGTTTTTTTGGAATGATGGGTTCAAAAAGGTTTTCATAACATAAGTATTCAATGCTTCAAATCATGCACGTGTATCTACTCTCAATCAAAATGTAATGGTAACGTGCACGTTGTGATAAAGTGGAGAAAACATTAAGCAACAAGCACAATGATATAAGGATTTTTAAAATGTTAAAGTACCAAGAAAACAACAGACAAAATAATATACTAAGCAGGATATTTGGTAGGGTAGATAATATAACATGTATTCTTATTACAGATAATGTTACAGAAAGGATCGTTTAAGTACCCATCTGAAGTTTCTATAGAAATAAACACTCTGTTCTCATTGACGGATTCGAAACGAAGAAAGTACAATGGAACAAGAATGAGAAAAAGTTAATGAACCTGACGGAACCTGATTTTTTTACACTTCTCCGTTCCAAAACAGGTGTTCTTCGTTTGTACAAGATTCAAACCATGTTAGCTCAAGTGTGTTTGCTTTCACCATTGTTTAATTTAACATTTAATAAAAGTAAAATAACTTTTTTTACTTACTGTTGTAAACATTTTCTCAGAGTAAGTTTAAACACGACTGATGAAGACTTGTTTATAAGTAAAAATTGACTACAATGTTACTCATATAATGCAATTAGTATGACTGGACTTTTCGAGTTTGTTTTTATCTCAAACAAGAGGTCTGTAGTCGTTCTATTTGCCGTCGTTTTTTCATTGTTATTTCCTATGAGTGTTTCACGTTTTCAACTTGCTAACACTTGACTACAATTTTTTTTTGCTTATCACGTTCGACATAATATTGAGGTTCTTTGGAATTAAGTTGTGCTGTTAAGCTAACAAGGCATAAACATGTTTTTCCTTTCGTGTATTTATCTCACAAAGAAACAAGTTGTATTTTATACATTTCTCCTTTCAATCACAGATTTTTGGAGGTAGTTGTCACGTTTACTACAAAATTTAATTTCTTATTCGAAACGACTGTTTGACAGACATCGGTTTTTAGAATTTCCAACGTAAACCAAGCAAAATGACATTTACCACAAGGATGGAAGTCATTTGTAGAGATTAAGAAAGTTTAAAAATCAACGAGCTGTCTGCTTCACATTTTAGCATTATTCAATGATTAATTTGGACTGGTTGCAACTATTATATTCCTGTGGTTCCTTTCAAGTTCCATTAGTTCTTGTTATATTGTTCTGTTTGTTCTACGCTTTCTCCTGATTATCTCAATGGCTGACGAATGTTTTTTCTAAGAGCTTATTATCATCAATTGAAAGCGTTATTACAACATTATTACATTGTAATATGAAATTCTTTCTAATATCTAATCAAAAACTCATTTAAAATTCCAAATTAAAAACTGATTATGCTTCATTCACTAGTTCAGCTTTGATCTAAAGTATTTTACGCTTACATCAAGTGATTTTATCACCATTTCTTTGATTTATTTCATTTTTGCTTCTTCCCTTTTTATTAATAAATGTGATGCTAGGTAACTTGACTAGGTGTTTAGATTAAATTTATTGGAAAATCTATCTAACGTAAAATTCATCTATCAAACGTACGTAATTACATTTGAACTAAGCAAAAAACGTTTATCTTTTTGATAAGGACTGTATTGCAACGCAACATGTAATAATGTTTTTACTGGCTGCCACTCCGGTTGGAAACACTGCTCCGAAATCCATAAAGAAATGAAACAGCTTTGCGCATCCCAGATTCAAGATATGTAATTTTCCCTTGATGAATAGATTGCATTTATTTGACGTTTTCTGGGGCAAGGTTTCAGTCAATGTTTCAGCAAACTAATCAATGACCTTATATACAGGCACAGCGTTTAGAATCTTCCAGAACGTGGTTCATGGGCAACTTGGCACAGTAGACAGACTGTGCACATTGTTTTGACGTGCTCACTCTGCACTCCGTGAGTTCCTCTTTGTGTCAAAGGATTTGACTTTTTCTCATCAAATTAATTCAAGTGTAAAATTCTCTTTCTTCATCAAAATCATTTGACAAGAAGAAAAAAGAAAGCTGGTGAAAGCAACCCAAATCATTTTTTTATCGGCTCTTTCCTTTCACTTGTCTTTTTTGAAGGAGCTCTATCAATTTTCCACTATATTAATTAAGAATTTATCTGCTTTTTTGGGTTTGTCATCAGAAAAATTGCAGAAGTACTTTTCTTGTATTTGCAGGTGTTTATTGTATATTTGTGTTCATATTCAGGTGCATCTCATTGTTGCTCTCATGCCTTGGTTTGTTTTGCAGTTTGATATTAGTGAATCGACTGTATTAAGTGGAACAAATATTTATCGGAACGAGATGGGTTTTTAAAAATGTAACTTTCATTCGGATTTGTTTTGGTATAGTTTTAGTATTGACTTAGTTTCCGTAACGAATAAATTTTGTATTTGCAAAACATTTGTCATAAATATTTATACTAGTTTTTAACGTAGTACTCACAAACATCCGTATAGTGTGTAAACATAAATGTGATAAGAGTGAAAGTTGAAACATAAAAATAAATTTATTCACAAAACGAATTGTTGGATTTTTATTATATCCTTTTTCTGGAAGCGCAGAGAAAGCGTCTGTGAGAAGCTACAGCATAAGTAGTGAGTTCAAGGAATATAAATTTCTTTGAAAAACAATTATAACTAACCCCGAAGTTGGATTGAATTCTTTGGAACCGTTATTGACGATGTTTTAGATGATATGGTAGCTTCCTGAATCTTGCAAAACGAGAGGGTTTTAAGTACATATTTCTTCTCAGAAAATGAATACCAGAAACTTTCAATCTCATACTCGTATTGCTTTACATTTTACTAGCAGACTTTTTTCATACTTCAAAACGCGTGTTCAGAAATCGTACATTGAAGCTTATGCATGTTGCTAATCGTAAGTATATCTCATATTAAGGATGCTATTAAACCTGAACAAACACTTGGTTTTTCTCACAATCAACAGCGGATATAAATTAGCGCTGTGCAATTTGTTTCTTCGATTAAGAAGAAGGCTGTTGCACAATTAAGTTCCAGCCCAAATTTTCGTCATCATTTCCTGTTTGTAGTTTCTAGAAAATTACGCCTTCCATTTTAATGAGCTGTGATGGATTCATAGAAGCATCTCAAGGGTTTAGATTTGGGGTAACTGCTCAATCTTCTTCTATTCACAATGGATCTCGTTAATGATGATTGTCTTCATCCCGGATCAGACACAAATGGCGTGTTTCCAGACAATAAACTACTGAAATCCAGATTAAATTGAAACTTTCTCTAGTTTCACAAGCAAACATAGTGTAGTGTAACTCAAGGATTTTTCCAAAATGTGTTTATATATGTTGATTTACATAAAAATAACTCACACAGAAAATATCAGCTGCTAAGCTGGCCATTTGTTGCTTTAGGCCAGTTTAATTAAACCGGAAGTACATTTATAATGCATTGTTAAGGCACTCGGGGTAGGTCGGTCAAAATGAAAATTTACGAACATCTCTCCATAATGCTTTCACGAGCTATAAAAATTTTTAAATTATAATTATAAAATTATAAAATTAGCTTTCGCGGAACTTTAGAGCAGAACATTCTAATTTTTCTTTCAAATAGCTTGAGGACTTGTATAAAACTTAAATGCTTGTGTTCATAAGGCACAAATTTGCACACATATAGAAAGGAAAACAATATATTGCCCATAAGTATTGGTTTTGCATTTACCAACAACGCATAAATATTTTAATCTGCTCTAAACCATAAATTTACACGTGTAACAAAGCAGCGTCCTTTGAATTATTGTTCAAATTTAACGAACACGAGTAAGAGAAACAAGCTCATTAAATGTTAATATGAGGTCCTTTCCAGTTTGTCACAATGCACCTGTGCAATGAATTGCATAGATACCCACATCAAGGATCATTGTACTATGGATGTACGTTCAAAAAATTGCGTGTACCTTGCATTCCATTAAGAAAAATTTGCATAATTTATAATGCACAAAAACGCCAATGTTATTCCAAACAGAGATTTCAAAATTACACAGTTGTTAGAGTTGTAGACTCAATTTTTAAAGTTAAAGAGTAGCCACGCTTGCAGCCATCCTAGATTTTTAATACGGAGAAAGTTGGAAAAATTATTTGTAGAATCCGTGCTTAAGAATTAGCGTCTCAAGTCACTCCGTAACTTTCCTAACCAATACAATCCACTTTCTCCAGGACTATCACCACACTATCACAGCATTACTAGGCAAACCTCAAACATGTTCGT
Source organism: Orchesella cincta (assembly GCA_001718145.1). NCBI lineage: Eukaryota > Metazoa > Arthropoda > Collembola > Entomobryomorpha > Orchesellidae > Orchesella > Orchesella cincta. The sequence continues at coordinate 6,598 of LJIJ01005137.1, forward strand.
TTCTCAAGTAAGTAATCCTGAAATGTAAGTTTGCTAGCTTAGCTTATTTCAAACACGAAATGTTTTCTGCTACAGTAAAAGAACAACTACAGCGACTGCCATCTAAAAGCTGTAGTACATATCTTTTGGATATGGCGTTAACTATAACATAAAAGCAAAATAGGTGGCGAGTGAATGAGGTTCTGAACTTTGTGCATTATTCTTGGGTTACTCCATACAAGCTTCATTCTTGTTTAACACACACTTCCTTTTGCATTGATTGGAAGTCTACTTCCCTGAAATACATATTTGCGTTTTCCCAGATATAAATGTGAAATACATTCTAAATTATGGATGAGTTCAAATTTAATAATACAAGTGGAAAATGAATGCAAACCTTATCAGTTGTTGGCTTGAGAGACGACAAGAAACATACTAAAAATTATCCTTATTTTCACCAGTGCTATCAAATGCTATAGATACGGCGGTGTTTTTAAGTTTTACGAAATATTCTCAATTGAAATAAAAATGGAGGAAAATTCAATTTCGAAATTAGTCGCTGAATTAAATCTAACAAAAAAATGAAGCAGTTGTGACAGTGGATTTTTCTACCAGGGTTTTGGTCGCTTTCTGCGTTTTCATGGGATTAAAAGTGATCGTCAACATAGTGTTCCCGCGTTTAGCAACAGGGAGAGCAATTTATTATAGTCGTAGCGCAGTGTTCAAGTTGTTCCAGACTAGGATTGCAAAATACAGAGCTGAGTGTGCAAGTTAAGGAAGTTCGCAGTGAACCTATTCTCTATAGAGATCAGCCATGAAATGAGGAGAGTATATGGTGTAGCTCAAGTTACAGTTCATCAACAGGCAGCTCGAAACAGTTTTATTGAGGAGCTGAAAGGTTTTTTTGGAAAGCCTGAAATATCACGTGTAAGTTGGAAAGTAGGAGCAACTGAGATTCTTATGCTCATAAAGCTACAAAAGTGACTTGTATTTATTTACTTTTAAGTAAAAGGTTAGAGCGCCACTTTCTAAAATTTCGGCATCCCCATTTAGAGGTCAATAAAATCTTTTAAGCTTAACAAATATATCTTGTCTTGTTCATTGCGGAGAAAGCAATTAAGCGATTTCTTTTCTAAACTGACAAAAAAAAGCCGTAAAAGGATTTAAAAAGCCTTTAACATTCCTTTCGAAGTTAGCTAGTCTCGCCAAATAGGAAGAGAATGTAATAAAGTGCGTAATAGGATTAAAAGACCTTATTGTATTCAGTGTATGATTGGATGGCAGAGTGATGTGTACCGTGATGTCAACATTAAATTGCACTGGAGTTCCAGGAATCTGGTACACAACAGGCATTGAAAAGATTACGCTCACAAAGAGCACTAAACAAGCCTTTTATGGTTTCTAGTTGGGATGTAATCTTCATTCCATGCCGAAGATGTTTTCTGTTGATATCATTTGCGTTGTCTCATTTAATTTTCGAGCAGGATTCTCAGCAACAAATACACTCAAAAATATTTCACATATATGGATATCCCTTCTTATTACCAACTATTCATGCAATTGTACTTCTGTTGCTATACGGTTAAATACCGTTTTCAGAACTTTGTGAATAATTTCATCACTCACCTTTCAAGGTCGACATAAATTAATAAGGGCATTTGGCTTTGCTGCAAAAGAACTTCATTATGAATTCTACGTTGACGCTACTGGTTTCATGCTTATGAAGTGGTGTGTTTTTGTGCGCAAACAGAAAAGAGGAACTTTTTAATTTCAAATGGACTGCGAAAATGACCAATGCTTGAGAAGTTAAACTACACGTAGAGAAGTGGGCTAGCAGAGTTAGTATGTACTTAAAGTATTTGTCATCCATGTAACGTTTCCAAGTGAAAACAAATAAGGCAAACAGGAATGCATTATTAAATTCACAAACGTAAGATCAAACAAAAGAATTCGTGCCATAAGAGCAAAGGCAGCAAATACTTTCCCAATATTTATTACAACGATTTCCTGATTTCAAGAAAAGATTTGTTGGACTTAATTTTGTCGACTCGACACATCTTTCTCTTATTGGAACCGTGGCTTTAGTTATACATTGTGTAGGCACAAACGTTCCTCAATATTTGAGCACCCACACAAATATGGACCTTGTTTCTTACGCACTCGGTTTTTCGATTCGTGTTGGCTTTCTTCTGAAGCTTATAAACGTAAATTGTTGTTTAGTTTCCATGAGTTAGAATAAGTGGCATTTGATGAGTTTCATGACGTAAAGTTGTCAACGATGATTTTTAACTCCCACACGTGTTCAGAATACTTTAACTTTTTACTATCTATCAGTTTGTAAACGATGACCGGTAGATGCGCAATTTACGATATGGATCTTTTTGAGTGCAATACATTTTCTTTATTTCCACTCGAATTATTTTACTTTGCATTTTCAGAGCGTAAGTGTTGATTGAAAATAGTAATTTTGCAAATGAAGCCTTTGCCTTAAAACAAGCTCTCAACCTATTCCCTTAGCTTTCCAAAATATCAACTAAAAGTCACCAATGAAATGATGACGTCATGGTACTGAAAATAGAAAATGTTAATAACTTCCTAGTTAACTTCGGAGCAAACGTATAAAATGTTTTGGAGTGGTATTTCCATCTTATTTCAACACCTATCCGATTAAAGGTAACGCAATGTTTTATTCATAAAGCTGTGAGAAAACGGGAATGAGAAAACTGGGGATAATTTACTCATATTTGGTCGGAATGCAATAATTACACCATCGGATGCATTTAAATAATGCTCATCGTAAATACATAAACAGCGGTGAAAAAGAATGTTTTTATGTTAGCCTTTGCAATTTTTACCTGATTTGTACTCAGCCTTAAAGTGAAACACATTTTCTTTTGCATGTTTTGCAAGGTTTGTATAACGTGGCACTTTTTGTAAACATATTTGCTAAGCTTCTCTGATGGTTTTTGCATATTAACTAAACAAGGCAGCAAGATTTACTTACTGCAGCATAGTGCACTACATGAATTATTTATCAATTCTCGAGGGATTTGAGAAGCATGTATTCCTTCAGCAAAGTATGATGGAATGGAAATAGGAATGAAAAACATGCTTAGAAAGTTACAACCAATGTGCAAATTTGACAGTGTTGAACTGTATGAGGCCACCTGGATTTCAAAAGAGTTCCGTTTTTAGTCTGAAAGAAGTCACTCAAGTGATGGAAAAGAAGATTCTGTGATTCATAGACCTTCACGAGGAGATAATAATGTTGTGTCATGCTGACAAGACCTTTACTTGAAGATCCGCTCACGTCTACATCCAACCTATACAAGCGAAGGTGACAAATGCAACCAACAGCCCGTTATGACTTTATTCCTTTGGTTTCTAAGCTGCATAAGTTTCATGAATTTATTTGTATAAACTACGTATACACCAGATTATTGATTTTCTTGCACAGACAATATGCAAAAGCTATGTTGTTCAAACATGCATTTGGCAAAATGCAGGAGAGCTTTGGCGAGGAAAGCAAGAACACCTCTGGTTTTCCGGTAAAGAGGTATTAATGGTGAAATGGAAATTCACGTTGACGTACAGGTTGGAGATGGTATAATCCGGGAGATGAAGTGTTCATTGAAGTATGCAATCATTGGTAAATGCTTTATATCGCAAACGTAGCTGTATTACAGCTAGATAAAACTATTCGAATAGTCTATTACATTCACCGCGTAGTTCTTTTCTGTAAGAGTTAATATTTATAGAGGAGGTAAAAATACAAACACTTTGAAATATAACCCACACACTATTGTTAGGATTCAATTTGAGTACATAATTTGAGTAGGTATGGTAATCATTTTTGACTCGATGAAATACGTTTTTCTCCAAAGAATCTTGAGCAATTGCTTAACGGAAACACCTTTGCTTTTAATTGGATTTTAACAGGTGCAAAATCCATGTAGTTAGGTGTGAAAACTATATTACATAATATAATAGTATATTACAACACTCAGCAACTGACGTTAATACTGTTTCAATTCCTTTATCCTTGGGAAACTAATTTTGAAAATGAACAGCAGTAGATAAAAAATACGAATTTTAGAAGCCTTTTCAAATAATTGAATTAAAAATATCTGGAGCAAAAATACAATAGCATGTTGCCACTTGTAATAGAAGAGCCAGTCTCTCTATAAAAGTAAATCTCGGAGACGTAAATAATGACAGTCACAAATATGGCTTAATTGGAACATTCATTTGTTCACTCTTTCTTGAACCTGTCTGATCTATTTTTGGGTTTCAGCCACCCGTGGGGTTTCATGTGCTTCAGTAATTGTAATAGAATGCCTCCGTTCACTTCGTTTTACACATAATTGACTACTACGTAGATTGAGCAGATAAACGCAGACTTGGGATTGGGAATTTCCAAGCTAGCTCAGTGATTAAATTGAGAACTGATGCTTGTGGAGCTAACTTGATTATTTCTGGTAATTCAGTCTCCATCTTTGCATTATTAACGGGATTTAGTCTCATGACAAAAGCTTGTTAGCCTTTTACCACATTCGTATTCGGGTTGACTGTTACAGATCGTGCCGAATGCCACTTTCATGTCAATTTTTTTTTTAAGTCTTAGTTCCAAATAGATTTCACACAGAAACTCTAGCAAGATCAAAGCACCACGATGATTATTTTTCGCAAATATTTGCTCTTACGTGCCGTGCAAAAAATCACCAGCAGGGTTTATATGCTAATTTGTGACTTGATATTCTACAATTTTTTTAATGTACTTGATCCACCTGCAACTCTCATCTCCATCTCATTTCATCTTTATACAAGCAAGGACATTGTACGAAAAATTTTGCGAGATGAAATGCAAGTGTTATAATGATTGTGAATCATTTTTTTGCAATCAGAATAAAATTTGCTGACCCTCTTCATATTCATAATACTACGGAACTGCTAAAAAGCCCTACAAGAAAAGAATGATTGGGATGGAGAAAAACTGTCGTGTTAGGGAAAATTACTTTGATACCGCTGTGACAGGAACACCCTGGATGTTGAGGATAGATATAAACCCTACCAAAATTCTTTGTGGACAGAAAACTCACTAATTGAGCTCGGTCAAAGGATTTTATCGAGTGTGTCATTTTACTACACAACCCAAGTAACCATTCGTCATCAATTCTACATCGCCACAACATCGAAGTTCGACTTGTCGATGTGGAAGCGATATCAAACCTTAATTTATATTGTGATCGAAATAATATCGAAATGCTATCGATGTGTCCGCGTTTTCGACCTCTGTAGTGCAACGATGTTCTATACCGCAGCGAGATAAGGATATTAGGTCAGAGCAATATGCAAAAATATCAAACGGATGCTCCTCAATACATATGTATTTATACTAGTTGAGACTTATACATAATAGTAAGTAAATATGCAGTCAGTGCCTTCATGAAATACCATTGAATACAAATTTATTAATTTTACACAAAGGGTATGGTTTATTATGACACCAGAAGAAAGTAGTGATTGAGTTACAATTAACAATATAGAGCACACTTTAACAAGCCCAAACAAAACGGTTTGAAGTATAAATAAAATTAGATGTCGCATTAATTTTGTTTCACTGATCAACTTCTAAAAAAACTAATAAACAACCGTTTCTTTCCACTGTTCTGCTGGCTTAAATCGGAAAATATTTACTTCACTGTCACAGCTTCAACTTGTGGGAAGATTTCCTGTCGTCTACAATACAAGTGAGGCCTCTTGTAATTGCTGAGATTCACCACTCACCACATACGTTTTGTAGTTAACTATTTCTTTTTGAAGCTGCCATCGTCCTGAGCTTCGTTTTGACTAGTTTGAAAATGTTCACAACTTAACACTGAAAATTACTAATGCAGTTGTTCTCTTGAGTTTGTGTATTTACATGAACTTGGTTAATACACACAAGTACAGAAAGGGATGTAATAGAACACATAAGTTTAAGTTTCCTTTGATTTACAAATGATGTTTTCCCGCTATACTATTTCGATATTTGAGCGATATCGT
>LJIJ01005138.1:0-12616 GCA_001718145.1 Orchesella cincta
GTCGTGTACTGTTAATGTGATACACATGAAGGCAAATACAGTAACGTCCAGAATGTCAAAAAGTAAGGCATGGATTGCAAGCAATAAAATTATTCAACTTTTTCTTAGCAGTTATACTATTTTTATTCACAGCAGTAACCAACTAAGCAATACTATTCCTACCTAATTTTTACTACGAAATGTTAATTATGGCATTTAAAAATTGTGGGTGGCATTCTAATTAAATGTATGCTGGTTTTTGGGTGCCGAATAATCATGTTAGTCACGTAACCTGGAACAGGAGAAAAATTTGCACCCACTCCTTATATAAATATAATGTATTTGTATTATTAAGCGCTCTTTAATTTATATCTTGGAATAATCTTGTGCAGCAGAAAATAGGTCAGGCGAGATATTAGTTCAGTTGGTTGCCCATTTTTAATATTTGCAACATGTCATTGATCACTAAAAAAGTCAATAAAAAAGTCAGATGTAATACGTTATGTAAAGCTATTACATTGATAACTTGTAAGTAGATAGCTCCAGGCAATAATGATGAAAATTTTGTTACGAGTGGCACAATTCCAATGTCTAGACGTGATGCTTTCACCCATTTTGAGCTTGTTCTGTAATACGTTGCAGAACGAGTACACGGCAATTTCTTCAGATATAATATTCAGTAACTAACTTAATAATATTGTGAATTTTTTTAAGTAAAAATCTTGTATACTAGTTGATAACCCAATTAGGCACGACAGATGGTTATGCTATAAAACGTTTTCCTGTCGCTTCGGTAGATAGTGAAATTGCTGCAGTTCTCAAACATTAAATGGCAGGTTACGCCACGAAAACGATTAAATCAAAATCTTTCAGCGAATCCAGTCTGAGTTGTTTCGATTTCGTATTCAAGCCAATTATTCAGACTTAATGCGAGTTGTAGGAATACACAGCAACTGCTTTATATTTGTGCTCATGAAGCATACCACAACTATCTGAAGTGGTGTATTTCTGTTTGCAGTAAAAGCATACATGTACTGGGAAATTCTTGTAAGACTTGGAATCTTTGGATTGGCATTATTTTTACACCAAAAACAGAATACAGTTTCCGAAAACACTGCGTATTGGACACGTTTTTATTAAAAGACTAGATTTTGTAAGTCATTTACAATTAATCAAAATGAAGATGAAGAGCCAATCTGATTATTTTTACCACCTAATGGACAAGATTCAAGCAAAGTCTTTAAAACCGGAGCAGTTTCCTTTAGCTGTAGGTTACTTTGAGTATTTTATTACGTCGTTTCAATTTATCCCAATTATCCCGTTGGGAATCCAAAGATTAAACAAAAATATTCTAACCTCTGACAAGAACAAATTTCACCAGGTAAGCTACAGAACACGAGCTGAAGCTTCAATCTAAAATTAAATGATTATGAAATAAACGATCATTCTCTATTCACCCCAAAGATCGCCTGTGCAGTTTTACAATTTTGTGGCTTGGTCTGGGCCATCACGACCTTCATAAGTAGTATCAGTGCAGACATTTACAAGGAACCAGTCAGGCTATTTGGAGTGGTGGTTTATACTTTTTTACTATTTTACAACGTTGTTGTGTGTGACGGATTTTGGAGAAAACGAGAAGAAATACTGAATTTTGCAAATTTGTCATCATCCAATTTTATTTGCGCAAACAAATTCTTCTATGCCGTTTTAATTTGTTACCCCTTGTTGCTGGACGCACTGTTAATCTATCCTCGGTGGATTTCATATCATTCCAATTTGGTGGGTATATATTTTAATTCATACAAATTTGTCTTGTCAAACGCTTAAAAACTTAAACAGCAAAACATTCTTTTTTGCAGTCCAAACGCAAGAGAATTGGTACATGACCATATTTCATGCTGTAAAACTCACAGGGTTTTTGTAGACGTTTTTATACAACTTTGTGGATGCTTACGCTGCAGTACTGGCGATTTCTGGATATAATATGGTCAAAGAAACCAAATCTGTATTGGAAAACTGAAGAGAATTGATAAGATCGAAAAATGCTGGAAAGCCGGAGATTTTTCTAGTTTACTTGATATCGCTCAACGAATGAACAAATTCTTTACCAGTTTGAACAACATAGGATCCAAATTATTTTAGCTTGGTTTTGCATGCTTGTTTCATGGGCGTCGCATAAAATCGTGACAGTCTGCCAGGAACAGGAAGCGATTTTGTCAAAGGAGAATCATTATTATTCCATGGATGAATATGCTGTATTATTGGGCGTTCTTTGGACTCTACGTGTGACTCTGGTGCTATATGCAGAAACTAAGCGAGAGGTTCTATACAATCATGTTTTTAATTGTATTTAGAAAATCTATTGATTACAGTTTTAATACATTTGAATACTTAAACACAGTGTGACAATATGAAGCGGTCAATGAAAAGCATTATCCTTCAATACGATCCAAGCATGACTTTTGGAAAGACAGCTATTTCACATATGGAGCATACCCTCGAAAACGTTGGGGTGCATGGAGGATTCTTTTTTACATTCTCTTACAGCTTCCTTGGCTCGGTAAGCGGTTTCTGGTATAATTTAATCTTATCAAAGTTGAGTTGGCATAACTGTTGAATCTTACCTTTTAGACTGCAGGACTGGTAGTGGCATACGCCTTCCTTGCACTTCAGCTACGTTTGAATTGTTGTAGCACATCAATTTAACTTACCGGAATACTTAAGAATTATATAAAACGTAGAAACATGTAATTCATCATTTCCCTATATAGTAGAATATCTGTAATAAAAGAAGTCTGCTTGATGAAAATTGGTTAAACGGAAAGCTGTATGTATAAAATACCAGTTCCACTAAAGTACACGCGTTTTTTCATGTAATGTTGTATAGTATGCTAATTTATTAAAACTGGTGTTACATTTGACAGCTAAGTCAACTAATTTCAGGTCTATTAAAATGATAGATGTAGAATAGCTATAAATTGAAGCATACTTGAAATTTGCTTTTATTGATAATTTATTTCCAATGCTTACATTTATATTTTATTTCAATCCTTTTGTCGTGTTATAAAATGATTAAAATGATTTCATAATTTATTAATGTATCTGTTTTATATTCACTTCCATTAGTCATAGTTTTTAAAAGTTGAGGAAATACACCTTTTTTGTTTCATCTTGCTATACGAATAAAACACTATACCAAAATGGTCCAGCATTCTGAGCATGAGCAGTCTCCAATAGGCTACTTTGAATATTTCATCACTTCATATAATTTTATATTCCTTTCAGATTACGCAGATCTAATAAAAATGTTATTACATGCTACACAAATTTATATCATAAGGTAAGTATAATTTTTAATGAACAAAACGAAATATTTTAACTTCAACTGGCACAATGGTAATACATGTCTTCAAACAAGGCTAAATTTTAACGTTTATATCTATATGTAAACCGAAAGATAATTTGTGCCGTCATTATGATCTGCTGCATAATTTGGAGTGCTTTTGACTTCGTCAACGCCATCAATGTCAACGTCTATGAGGATCCGGTGAAGCTGTTCATTGTGGTGATATTTACCATTGCACTCTTCTACACCTGGGTTTTCTGTAAAGTATTTTGGGAAAAAGCGAAGCCAATCTACATTTTGCAAAGTTATCCGCATCCAATTTCTTGTGTAAGAACAAGCTGCTCTACTTACTTTTGAGTTGCTATCCGATATGGATATGACCAACAGTGAAAGACGGTCTAAATCCTCTTATGGGATCGAGCAGATATTGACCTTGTTTAAATATAAAGTTGCGTCAATTTATTTGAGAAAGAATCTAATTCAAGTTTTAACTCATGTGTTTGTGTATATGTCGACGCGCTTGACAAGACGTATCATCATATTTCTTAGAATGAAGCGGCTTCAATAAAAGAGTATTAATAAAATTAATAATCTTTTGTTCATCGGTCATTCTTGTCTGAAGTGTTATTTTACAAAAACAAGTATGAACCCTTGCTGCATAATTAACTTCGAAATTTCTATTGTCTCATTTCATTGCCCTGAATCCTATATCTCCGCTCATGATACTACGGATGTGACTCTACGCAATGCACTTTATTCTTTGTAAACGAATCCACAAAAGTAGTTAAAGTTAAATTTTAGGGAAAATATATTACAAGTTTGGTTAAACGTCGTTAGTTCTTTTCACGTATGCAATAAAAATTACTACTAGAGATTAGATTCCAGGTGGATATGACTCCTTATATAATAGACTTCAATTTCTAATTAGATGTGAACCTATGCACTGATATTTAATAGACAGTTTTAGTTTACCCTCTATGAACGTGGGATGTCTTTTATAAAAGAGTCGAGTATTAATAAGAAGTTTCCTTGTAAATTCACTCAGTTCAATGTTATCATCTCTTTATTTGACTTCTCTGTTTCTGGTAACGAATATAATGTGTGTCTTTCACAAACTTTGTCTCATAATATTTTTTTTGACATTTATGTATATTTCAAAAATGTTCAAATGTAGCACAGTACAAACTAACCAACAAATACATAACAGCTCCTGCCTTCTGACTCAAAACCTAAGTACATAATAATTATGGTATGCATATGGATAGGCGTCCTTAAACTTAAAAAATGCTTGCCTCAACATGTAATCAATCGTCTTTAAACACGATACAAGAACATTATCAACTAATTACAATTACATTCAATAAAATAATAAGTCAGTTAGTAAAATTAACTTTCTTACGCGTTTTACTCTAAAATTACATCCACTAAAATTGAATACCTGCCTCAATTATAGTCAAAGTCGATATTACAACGAATTTGGCAAAGATACAATAATTTCATAATTACAAACTAAACTGCTCTAGATTTACGCTAAGCAAAGAACACTCCTTCATATCTCATCAGTTTTTGTAAAACAGTTCCTGACTTTCCTCGGAATTCCAGAGGAAACTTCAGTTTTGTGGAGTTACAGAAGGGGCACGAGCTCTAGCGTGTGGAATATTCTAATAATCACTTACATTTAGAGATATATGATATCACAGAAACCGGAGAAACATAAAGCACTGCTTTCACATAATCAAGAATTGGTTAATGTCTTATTTTTTAGATTTTCGTCATTTTTTGCTTTCACCATTTAACTCGGCGTGCTGGGTAATTTAAATTGTAGTTGGATATGTTTGTTTAAATCATCAAAATCCTCCACAATTCAGTCTAATTAAAGTACTTAACTCAGTTATAATAAATTAGGCCTCTGAATCAGCCGCAGAAGCTGCTCCTCGTTCACTCTGCGCAAGATGCTGATGATGAGGAGAGTTGGTGGCGCTTGCATTGTGAATTTGAAATGTTGGATTTGTATTACTATTTCCGCTTCCTGCTCCCCCCAAATCCAACACGTTGAGCTGGCTAAGACTATCTCTTCTGGGGAGATTTAGTTGAGTAAACTGATCAATCTCAATGGCTCCATCGACCAGAGCTCCCATCAGCCCTCCGCTTGTCACCGTCAAATCCTCATAAACTCCACTGGTAATTAGGGCCAGTTGGGAATCATTACTGTTTCGATTTCTTGCTCGGTTAAAACCAAAATTGAATCCGAATGCGGAGGCAGTATTGTTTTGTCTGTTGGAATCTATTCCAGAGGAGGATGGCAGCTGTCTGTCTGATAGGCTGAGGTCATTAAGCATTTCCAGATCGTATTCTACTTTTTCTATCGAGCTGGGACCAAAAGTATACTCACAAGGAGTTCCACCGCTTTCTGCTGAAGCTGGAATGGTGACAATTACTCCACCTCGAGCTGCTGGTGATGAATTTGTGCTGTATGCGGAAGCGCTCGGTTGACTAATCCCGGCTGAAGTTGAGGCTTCAGGTGAATCTCTTGTCGTGCGACGTAAGCTGGCTCTCAGCATTCTCGCAATGTCTCGGGAAGTGATGTCGGAGGCAATTCTGCGTAAACTGGCACGTTCTTTCGAGCCTTCTGCTAAGGAGCGGCCGAGAGTGTGACTCAGTTGGATTTGGTAGAGTTTGTTGGCAGAAGAAGGCTCTCCACCTTTCTTGGTGGGAAGTCCACTTGGTCCTGACATTGTACTTTCATCGTAGCTCGGGGGAGGAACCATTATGGGGTTCATTAAGCTGCTAGCGCCGGAGGTTGACTGTTGGGCGCAAGAGGAAGATTGGTGAGAACGCTGAGAGTTTATTTCCAAGATTACCGACGCGTAGTTTGGGGGAGGAGGAAGGTTATCTGGGGATGCAGAGCTGGTTGATGGCCCGCTTGGGCTTGAAAGGCGACGGATGCTTCTTCGGAAACTGTTACGGAGGAACTTTGCAATTCTAAAAAAGATTTAAAGAACAAAAAGTTAATTTTGGGGCCAAGTGAGAAAAATACATTTTTAACATAATTTGCAACTTACTTGGCACCAGTAGCAGTGGAATAGGATGGCGGTGGGGTATATTTTGGCGGAGGATCCTCTGGTCCCCTTGAAGAGCTCCCATTTCGCGAAGAACTTGTACCAGTGCTTCCATTATCATTGAAAGAGCCGGATAATGGGTTCCCAAACAGTCCTTGAGAATTGGGTCGATATAGCTGCTGCATTCTCTATAAAACCCATGAAAGTTCATACATAAATATTTTTTATATAGAATAGTATCGTATAGAGGTCTTGTCACATCCACGTCGAATGATTCAACTCACATCAAATAAATCTGGTGGTCCCGTGCTCAGATATCTACAACTCTGCAAAATCGCCACAAAAGGCACAGCAAGAATCGGCACAAGTTGAATCAACGAGCCAACTTCCCTCGTCCAGATGTGCCAGAAGCGATAGCCATGCTTCGGATTCCAATCGTATAGCTCTCTAATATTCCCATTTTTGAAGCTGGCAATTGACAACACCTGCAAAATAACAAACAGCTTGTTTACTAAAACAACCTTGACTAAACAATCCCTTCAATTTATTTTCCAATAAGATCAAAATCCTACCAAGATTGCCACAGGCATGATCACATTCCAAATGAATGAAATCAAGGGCGCCAATATAGCCGAGATTCTATTCCTTCCTGTTATCAGCACCGTCACAATGTTCTCCCCACAATATGGAGCTCCTCTCACAATAAAAACAGCAATCAGTTCCAAGAGATAGAGCACCATGATCCACCAACCGCTCCCAATCGCGTAATCCATGAAGTATTCAATAAATATCCCGGTTTCAGTACACAACGGCAGCCCGAGGACGAAACCCAGTCCGCAAACAAAGAAGGTTATCGTGGTTTCCCAAGAACGCAACACTTTCCCTTTCACCGCAATGATCCCTTTGATGACACAGTGCCAGATTGCAATCTAAACCCAATAAGAAAACACATGAGCAAATACATTTATTATATTTCTCGTTTGTTTGATTAGGATGTTTACCTGTTGGGCTATTCCAAACAGCACAAATGCAAAGTAAAAGAGAACAGTCCAAAAAGAAGAAATCCCAGTCTGTGCCAGAACAGCCATCGTAGCTGGAAACAATTCAGTTGCTAATCTAAGCACTTGGTAGCCACTTCTCTGATGAAAATCTGAACCCTGCTTGATCACCCGAACTCCCATCAAAAAGGAAATGTGGTGATGATCATACATATCTGTCACTGCCTCGTCGGGATTAGCAAGGTCTAGGAATCTGTAGGTTGAGTTGCTCTCTGTAAAAAACATTGTAAAAGTTATAAAAAGGAGAAAGTTGTAATCAATACGAATTGTCGTCGTAAAGAAGGAGACGAAGTGGTTTATGGCTATGCAAATGACTCACCAAACGAGCTAGGAACATAGGAAAACCTGGTCTGGTCCAGGATGGAGTTCTGAGCTGTGAGAATGGAAAAGCAAGCGTTTCCAATGAAGGCACTAAGCATCAACACGATCATCGTGACTGTAATCACAATCACAGAGTCAGCCTTGAGCGAATGGGAATGTCGGTTGTGAGCGGTGATTTGCATGACACAAGCGCCAAGAAGTCCCCAAGTGAAGAATGCTTCCCGGGCGGCAGCCACCCATGTCTGTGAAAATTGAAGGGATGTATGTATATGTTAATTTAATACTCTTCTTTTGTGTCCGTCAAGCCATTATGGAAATAAGTTGGGAAGGACATACCTGACTCGCAAAGAAAAAACTGGACCATTTTGTTTGACCAAAAAGTGAGCTTCCAGTTTGGACTAGACCCACCATTTTGAAGGCTAACACGAATAAGGCTGCAACCGGAGCTAGGACGAAGCCGTGTACCACTTTCCCGTATGATTTCAAACCTGTCAAGTTTCCACGTCGGAAAATTAGTTTTTTGTGTTGAATTTTAAATTACTAAGTTAATAGATAGATATGAAGGTGGGTTCTGTGACATCAGTAGTGCAAAATATCGTCTTACAACTATTAAAATTTAATGTATAATCTTTTATGTCGAACATGACATGAACACCAAAAAAGGATACAACTACTAACACGTCATGATTTTATTTACTCCCAAAAAATGGATTGGGGATGGCACTCGCAGACACTCATTTTTTCCATCATCAGAAGCCCGAACAATAGCCAATTTTTCTTTTCCTACGTGCCATTATTATCCTTTGAAGCATTCGTGACTTTTCCTCAGCAGCTCTCAGCTTTCCACCACGAAATACAGGTGGAATAGGTTTAAATCAATAAATTCTACTCTTTTCTAGTAGCCAGGTAATCCTACCAAAAACTTTTTTTGCTAGCCACCCATATAATCCAAGAAAATGGGCTATTGATCATTTTTTGACTCCTTCGAGTCTTTCTCCCATCAATATTCTTGAGAAGTAGCCGTACCTTTACTCAGTGACACGAAAACGAGCATCCACACCACCGCCAAATTGAAGGCAACAGTGAACTTCAGACTGCTGGGCACATACGCTGAGTCCGGATAGTTGGGACTCGCTCTTTGAAGAACGACAGCGCTGTAATGTTGGGAAACAGGACACATTTTAGTTAACAGAAACACCTTTAACATGTCATCAAACAAAAAGGCGATTTCGCAAGCTTACTTGAAATAATCCGGCACTGTTTTCATTGAACATGTGAGCCGACGAGATATTATTATAGCCGTAGATAGGTTCACAGTCTGAAATAAATAAAAATAAAATATTAGAAATGTCGACGTTAACATGACACAATATTTCAAACCATTTTTATAAGCTGCACCTCTAAACTCTCGAACACATTTTCCCCATCGGTACTGATCCGAGCGTGTGATAAAAGAGTCCCGAAAGTAGATGAATATCCAGGATACTCCAACCGTCGTGTAGATTCCTATCATCGCTTGAGAGATCACTAAACCACTCCGATTCCCTGGAATAAGTCAAATATTGGGGTTATTCTTGAGTTCATGCATGTAAAGTTTATTATAAGCTTTGACTTGTTTTTGTACCTGAAATATCGGTGATATTTTCCACATGTCAATAATCCACTGTTGAGATATTGTCCAATTGACATGTGAAATGTCAGCAACGGGATTCCAAACACGATGGAGAGGAACATAAACTGGAGAATGAAATTGGCCCCGTACTGAACCGAGAGGAGGGAAAATCTGCAAATGTTGTTGAGGCCTAAAGTACACCGATTACGGCTAAAACAGAGCTCAACCGGTGGGCCAACGACCAGCTGCATTATTTCTGTGAGCTCCAGCTCACTTCGAGGGGCTGAAGTAGAAGAGGGAGCTTGAGGAGCTCGTGGACGCTGTCGAGATGATGATGATGATCCATTATTGTTTGAACTAGGTGATGCGGCATTAGCAGCAGCGGTGGGAGTACTGCTTGGTGGAGCTCCAGGTGTTGTGCTAGGAGTTGATCCTCCAGCTGGACTACCGCTTTGGTTTGGAGTGGTGTTTGTGGTCGCATTACTGGTTCGTGGAATGCCGCACTCCGACGCCGCTTCGGTGGTGGATGTGCCAGCGCTTTAAAAACATAAATCATTGTTATAATTTTTTAAAAGAAGCATTTCTATTTCCGAGAATTTTTACTCGTTTTATCCCTCCATGAAACCCAAAACTTAATACATATTTACTTAGTAAATTTCAGGATGTTGCCGCAACCACATAACGTGCGTATTCCATTATCTGCGTAATCCGCTGTTCCATGTAAATGAGAAAGTACTCAATTTGGAAGATTATATTCATATTCATCGTAAAACTGGAGGGACACGCTAATTCAATTAGAATCTTGTCCGTTTTTCTCTCTATCTCAAAAGCAAATACTCCAGAACACGAATGAAACACAAAATATTTGCTAACAATATAATTCTTAATCTTTCCCGTCTTCCTCAGGATTATGAAATACTTTGTTTGCCTTTGATTTAACCAAAACTTTTCACCACATCATCGTCAACATGGATGACCAGCACTTTAAAACGTGACAAACAAACCTCAACAATGAAACTCTTTTCAGATAAAAAAATACGACGATTTTATTCAGGATTAACTCGTGCTTAGCACAAAACTGCACAGTAAAAAAATCAAAAGCTCAGCTCCGTCGCATTAGCAAAAATAAACTGTGCGGAGTTCAATTCATTCTTGTAATGAAATGATAAATATTTGTGTGCCCTTTTGCTGAGAAAAAATCGTAAGACAATCTCATCTTATAGGCAAACACAGAGCTCCTCATCTTATAATCACGAAATAGCCTTGACTCCGATATGCGCTGCTCTACTCATATATACATGCGTTGTCCTGTCACTTTTGACTTTTTATGCTACTTTACTTTTGTGTAATTATTTTTGCTGTAAAATGCTGCCATTTTGTTGCAGCCACACGTATAAAAATGTGCAATCTGAGGATTGTTCAAAGTCGAAGGTTTGGGATTACGCACTCAGTCCCATTGTGAGTTTGATCGCTTTTGATTCAGAAGAATGAAACTGTTGTGCATCTTATGCAAGAAAAGAATTGATGGGTACTACTCAAAAGTTATTTGCAACCATTAACATAAGAAGCATGTCTCAATCATGTAGATACGATGATGAATAATAGGACTTTTGTAACTAACCCAAGCCAAACCAGAAGAGTATCGAGATATTCACGATCAGCTTACAAAAGCATGATGGAAATGATCCGCACCTCTTTCCTTACACGGAGCATCGTAACCTTCATTGATTTAGCTAGTGTTTTTGCTGTGAATCATCTCGTTTTTACGCCTTGTACTTTGCACATCAACATTGAAAAATAACCAAGAAAGTTACAAACAAGGAGCATAACAGGTATGTGTAGGGAATGTCTGCAATTTTTTGTTGTGATTTTACCATCAACAAACTAGAGAGCTATACGTTACACTACAATTATTTACTACATTGTAAGCTAGAATTCTTCTATAACTTTACATCATTATGTTTGAGTCTATGAGATCATCACCTTTAAAACCGCAATCCAGCAAAAAACATATTGCTTCTCTTCATACCCTGAAATTGGATAATAATGAAATGGACGCTGCGCTACGCTTCTTAATTTTTTGGCTTCCTAAGTCCTAAGCTCAAATGAAAATGCTTTATTAAAACGCCACCAGAAAATTTCGCTGCTTCAAAAGATATTTGAACTTAAAGGTATGTAAGAACACATGTCCATAAAAACTGTCTTGTATTTTGAATTGAAATCTTCCTTCAATTTGTACTGTCATATATCTTTGTTAATCTCAACTCGAAAAGTGCTGACAACGTCTATTATTCGTCTATAAGTGGTCTGGTCTGACTTCTTCAAGAAATTGAATTGGGCTTTGAAAAGCAGTTCGTTTCTAAATGACAAAGCTCAACAGATCCCTAAAACCTGATTGTGATTCATGCTTGCACTTGCTGTGACATATTTGGCAGCAGTCAACCATCGTCTAACAGGACTACTCCTCCAACAAACCGTTATCAGTGAGTGTTTGAGCTGACAAAAGCAGGTAGTTTGTAAAGGAGTGGCATACAAGGATTTTTAACGAGGACCACAGCAGCAGCTGAAGCAAGGAGGAAAATCTGTGCTAAAAATGATGATGATTTCTTGACGACACACGACATTCAACTTTGAGTTGACTATACTGGTCAAGTGGTACCGTACTCTGTCAACGCTAAACGGTCAAGGTTGACAACTTCCATTCATTGCGAATTACGAAGGTGTGATTCCCAACACACGTAATAATAAATGCTACCTGAATTTTTAATTTTGGTCTGGTCTCAGTTTAAAACATAATAATAATATATTGGATTACTAAATTAGTGGTTAAGTTGCTCAACATCAGTTTAATTTAAGCACGTTTTAAAATAACTAACAAAGGCCACCTGTGTTTTAAAATAAACTAATATTGTGAGTGAACCTTATGCAAATGTAGGTTATGTTAAGTTATGTGACTTTTCCTTCTCTGGAATTCCCTATAGAAGAGGTGGATGTAGATGTATGAGATTCTAGTCTGAATTCCCTTAATGAAGCGCTTCTAATTACGCTCAAATTTTTATGCATTTTCTCATCACCATTAAAAATGGGGATAAGGACTGCATTTTCAGCGTAATTGGCTCTTCTTCTTGGAACATGGAACCGGTTTTAGTGTAATGTTGACTGCAAGCAGCCCATTTTACATACCATAATAAAATGGTACGGTTTTCTTCTGCAAATACAATTCAATAGGAAAATATTTAGC
>LJIJ01005139.1:0-12613 GCA_001718145.1 Orchesella cincta
CTTGGCAATTAGCTGGCCAATCTGCCAGTTGACCAGCGAGTAGGCGTAATCAAATAATGCAGGCATGGTAAAACGGGAGAACCTGTGTTTCGGCATAAAACAGGCGGTGTTATGAGTATGATATAACCGGAAAGCTTGACCTTCCCGCTTAACGCTGGCATTACAAATGGTGGTAATCAACCCAGTCACCGGATCCAAGGAGCAGAGAGTAAGTTTGGTTTCATAATATTGGGACAAATCTGCCACACTAATTACCAAATGGTGCTGCTGTGCTAACAGTGCAGCTTGAAGGATCAGGAGCTGACCTCTTGAGGGACGCTGAGCATACTCAATTTCGGGTCACTACAGAAGCACCGATTGATAGAAAACCTGGCCCGAGAGGCGGGTGAGCTCTTGAGCCGCATTAGCCTACCAGTAATTCAAGGCTTAAGTCTCCAACTCTTTGAATCCGATAGATTGCTTTGTTGTTGAAGAAGTAAGTTAAAGGAGTCCACCACTCCGTTGAGACAATGTATATTCTCGCCGTCTAGTGTCCTGACCATGACTGGCAAGCTCAGCACCTGTGCCTCAAGGTGTGCGACATCCTTAGAAAGATCTTTGTACAACGTAATGGTGTTTGTTACTCCACCGAAGAAATTCGACGCATAGTGATACGCCGCGGCACCCAAGAGGGCACCTACTGCGATTTGGTGCTCAGTCGATTGACGTGCCGAATATCCGTGAATGAGAGCGGCATTAGGCAGGTAGGAGACTGTATAAGGTCATCTCCCTCACAGGCTCCATTTCCGTATTTGTCTGCCGTTTCCGTACCATTATTTGAAATCACACCGCCTTGTGCTAGCAGATTATTAATTTTTGCTCGAGTGTCGATCCCATGTTGATTCAGCATCTGTGTAATGACCACCATAAGGTCCGTTCCATCAACATGATGAGAATCCGCGCCCAGGCCATACATACACGAGAATCTCTCGAATCGATTCAGTACGGCTAGCACATTTTCCGTTGTCTGGGGATTTGTCAAATAAATTCTTTCAGCCAAATCCTCGGGAAGCCCGCAAACCAGGGTCGATACCTGCTTGAGCGGCTTCATTTTGGGATCCACACAGTACATCAAGTATAATTTCATGGATAATATTTTTGTTAAACCCATTCACTGTATTGTGGATTTGTGTTTTCGTTTACGCAAACATCACTACCACTATTATTTATCAAATACCAGTCTTTGCTTACACCCCAAGTCTCCCCGAAGGTAACGGATGGGCAAAGAAGGAGTACGCAAATTTTATCGAATAACGTTTTACTACCGGATAAGATTCTGTTTTTCAATGTGCGATAAAGCAGGTCTGAATTTTTGTTTAATATGCAACTTTAGACCCTCATCTGAACTCTTTATGTTCTATACTCTACATATAAACTATTCCTTTTTATGACGACTACACTCACAGACGTGCTTGCTTTAGTTAAAGCTACTCATACACACGTAACGTGAACCACTCTTCATTTTATCAACCATATTATCTTACGTTGCATCGCTTGCTCGTTTCAGCTGATGTTACTCCTTTTCGTCGATGTATCCTATGCGTCTCTCGCCACGTCTTGCTGTCCATCTAATATTATAGTGAAGGGTGTTCATGAGCATCTGTGCTCATCATTTTTCTTTCGGGGCTCTTTTTGTCTCTCCTGTTATTTTGTAGTACAGTAACAGTTGAATGTTTGTTAAGTCAAAATGAGTTTATCAACATGTTGACATGCCACTGTTGAGCATGCCGCCCAAATTCTGGGGAGCCTGCCGTGAGCCTACTGCGTTACTCTCAGCCACAGCAACTGGTATGGGTCAAATCATGCACTAATTCAAACAGGTAATAAATCAGAGAATAAACATTTATCCATGTTCGCGTCACTAGTGCAAGCACAACAATTAAATGGAATCCTGCTTCCACATATTCCAAAATAAGAAACCAGGATAAACGAGAACATTGAATTAAAAACGAATGAACATGGGAGTAAGATTATTGTGTAATGTGGTGCAATATAATTCATAATGTATCAATATGAAATAAAACGATTCATTGTAGGCCTTTTGATTCTTGTAATTAAACCCTTCAAATGTTTTCACCGGTTCTAGATCAATTGATTGGAAAGCGGATGTGATGTGAATACGCAGCAATGAGGTTGTATAGAGATGCGTGTGGTGAAAGTCGGTTTGGTTTCACGTCTCTCAGTTATTTCTCGGCAAACGAAGTAGAAAAAAATGTCTTAGAATATTAATGTATATTTGAGCAACTGATGTTAGCAATAATGCTACCGCTGATATCTTGGGACATAGAATCAAACATGTAATTCGGCTCTCCCACATTCTTAGATTGCTTTAACCTTTGGCTAGGTGTTTTTCTTATGCGCTGTATGTTTATGGCGATTTATATTTTGCTTTCATAAAGAGGATGAATGATATTAACCGAGGAATTTGATAACGCAATAAATACTTTATACGGAAAGTTGATTTTTAGATTTAAAAGGTGTATAAAATACACAAATTTATATGTTCTGACTGAACAAAAAGTTTTCGAAATGGTGTTGCCCAAAGGAATATTATTAGGTTCCAAGTATTGTTGTAAATATTTGTGAATGTGTTCTGTAAAATATTTAATCCGCCTAAATATTTATAAAAAAGTTTGCCAATAACATGCAAACTAAACTGTTCCGCATATAATTTTATTTCAAAGCAATTCTGCAGTCCTTGTATTGAAGAATGCTGTCTTAAAACTAAGTTAGTTTAAGCAATAACTATTATGTACAAATAATAATTTTTTGTTGATTAAAAACTGTCTCCATTCAACACAAAATGCCTTATTTATTTTGAAATTATAATATCAAAACGCCCAATATAATACAAGTCATTATCTTTTCCTGCACTTTCGTTTCAGTATTGGGAAATTCATTGAAAAGCTGCGGTTCCCGTCTTCCATGATATGATAATTTGCAATAATGTTAGCCGAGTTTTACATTTAATAAGGGAATCCAAATGAATTTTAAAAAAATAAACGTTTCCAAAATACCAATTTGAGTTTTCTTCTTATTAAAACAATGTTTCATTAGGGAACCTATTACCCTAAACTATTATTTAAACATTTCAACAAGTGAAATTAAATTTCATTGACATTATAGTATTTTGAACTGTATTGAGCATTGTAATTACACATTTTACATCAATTTATCAAGTATCTTTAAGCTCTTCTACGTGCTTCACTGAAACTTGAAGTAGCAATTCATTGGTATATCCCAAATTTATTTATGATAATGATAGGAGAAGAACGAAAATAAGTAACATCATAATTTATTCTAAACTGTCTGATTATGCAAAACATATTTCAAAGCACTGAAATGGGGCTACGCGAGACGACTTTTTACCAGCCTTCACATTTGTCATAATATTCAGGACACATTTCATCAAATAAATAAACTATTTTATGAATCATGAACGTTTGTATTATAACAAGTGTTGTTTATTACACATTTTCATCGTCATGTCGTATTGTACAACATAACAAGTTATTTTTCTGAACTTGCAAAACCACAAGTATATGAAAAATTCAAAGCCATTTTGTTCCTTACACAAGAAGCTGCTCGTGATATTGCACTCCGTTAATGATCTGCAACAACATTGTATTAATTACCTGAAGATTTACTTCCATTGTGTTTTCCATCACCACGGAAGCATGTGCAAATATTTAGTTGTGCCATATATGAATGAGAACTCAAAAACCCCAAATAAGATTCATCAACCCAGTAAAAAACGGAGATTTTTACGAGCAGGAGCAGCTTTCTCATTAAGTTGAAGTTGCAGATGTTGGAGAGAAGAAGGTTTGTCTCAACGAGCTATAAACTTTGGTAGTAAATATTGCACTAAAAATTCATGTTCTTATGCTCAACATGGCAAAAGAAAAGCTGGCGTATCTTGTTTTTTGTGTCAAAAAATTTAGGAATATTCCATTCCGTAAAAAGATTGCAATGCTTATCTCTTCGTAGAGTCCGCATCTGTTGTGCATTATGACACACCAAATCATCACCATGTACTCATCTTCAACGCATCAGGATTATAACTGGTCAAAGTTGGTTGTTCTTCCGCAGTTTGCATTGCCACACAAGCCTGAAATTATAGTAAGCATTTTTTGCAAACATCACGTTCTGCGTACGTCAGAAATGTGCAGTGTAAAATAGTCATTGATAAAAAATTTTATGTTTCAACAGTGCTTGGAATTCGAACCACATAGCCTACCAATACTTTTTTGAGTTAGGACCCATCTTTGTATGTTTGTATCATGTGTTTATTTAAAAAATTGTTTTTTTGCTAAAACTCTCTTCCGATTCTCCAGACCATTCGGCAAAGTGCTACATGTGGTTTGTTCATCCTTTGGGAGCCAAGAGGGTCCGTGAAGAATGTTGTGCCTTTTCTGATGATAATAAAGGTCCAGAAATGAATAAGGTAGGCAATAAATTTAGCATTATGTTTTCAGTCTGAAAAACGTGTATGGTTTCGTGAAATCATGCATTTACATATTATGACAGGAATTGGAACATTTTCCAGTTTGTTGTGTAAAATGGGACACACAAAATGTGATCACCGGAATTCACATAACAATTCAGACGTTAGAGAAACTAAATGAAACTATCATTTCTACATAGCATGAAAGTTTCATCACAAATCTCCCATTCCACTCTCAATGTAAACTTTCATTACATTGTTCTTCCGATCATTCTTTAATTTAATAATTGATAGACATTCAAAGTCACTCATTAGTTTTGTATTTCTTGCCTTTGTATGAAGGTCATGTAGGATTATAGAAGTTCAATCTGAAAGCATGTAAAACAATATTGTTATGTAAGTGGCTTTCCTTGCGCATGTTACATTTTAAATGCCACAAAGTGGTACCTTTCAAAACAGTTGGACTCGGACATAAAATCCATAAAATATTGTCAGTGGCGTTTGCAAAACGGAATGGTAATACTTTATCTAATTTACTGCTTCGTTTCAAGAGTAAAGTATGGCAATATATTTTTGGCAAACTTCAACTTTTTATTTTACAGACACGGTAAGGTGCACAAATCATCATCATGAATGTATAAAATTGCAAAATGAGAAACCTCGAGAAAAAAGTGTTTGAGTTGGACCTTTACCTTAACAAGCAATCGAGTATCGTCTTCAGTTCCCCTATATCTTGCATATTTTTTATCTTAATTCCTGAAACGTTCATTAACACTTCATTTCATTTGTACTTCATATCCAATATATTTTCCATCAAATAATAACCAATACAGCTAGGTTGAAAATTATTGAAAACGTCTACTAATCATGTGCAACAATTTGTGACAAAGGTTGATGGGATTGCTTTTATCTAACAAAAGGTTTTTACATCTGTGGCGCAAAATAAAACTAAATTAAAAGAAATTTCTGTGCATAAATAACAATATGCCTTTTTACGCCTTAAAAAACATGCTCATGTTATTGCTCTACGTCTGTCGATGTCTGAACTGTTCCATCATATTTTGTTTTTCAACCATGACTAGCAACAAAACTGTGTGTTATCCTACTCTGCTTTGGCTGTGCAATGACAATATATGCAAAGTTGAAGTGTGCATAAAATAATTTTTACAACCTGGCGTTACCTTTTTACAATAATGAATTTGCTCACGCTTATTTTTCTAACCGAGATAAAAGAGTAAAAAGCTCTGCTCAACAGGCAGTAAAATTCGGTCGTTAATATTTCGTTTATAATTTGGATTCGTGTTGAAGGTCATATGCTCAGTACAGAAAAGGAGTGCACTTCATTTCTAAGATCTTGAAGCTGAGGAGAACAATGGGGCAGTATTTCGTTTAATATGAGATTTGCAACAGCAATTATTATTGGGCTCTTCATATTTATGTTTTTTATGATACAAAGCAATTTAAACGCAACACCAAGTATTAACCATTGAAACATTTGAGTTTATAACACCAACGACGATTTTTGTTCTTACAGTTTCTCATTGTCCGACAAGCCAGGAAGTTCTTTGCATTTTTCATGTAACAAAATGGAAAGCTCAGAGTGAATGCGAAATGCATTTTTTTTAATGTGAACGTTTCTTTATCATCGTGTTTCATCATTGTTTTGTTTGTAAATTTGCTGTTCATATACTCATTTCTAGTCCAACTCTGCGTCTGTGTAAGTAAATACTATTTTTGTTTCATAAAAAATAATATAAAATTTGTGCATTACAAAGTTCTTCCAATTTGATTCAAAAGCTCTGTGCCGGCAAAAACATCTATACTCATCATGGGCCATAATCATCAACCTTACCTGCTTGAATTTCCAGAAAACTCCCTTAGATGGGAAAAGTATTAATAATTTCAACAAGGTAAGTTTTCTCTGCAGTTAAAAACGTTAGATTACAGCATTAGGCTTATCAATTAATGATTAAATCCTCATTTATATTCCGAAGTGGGGAAGGAAGGAATACTATGCCTCCACTCTCCGTTTTTGGACTTCAAAAAATGGGAACCAAGATTCAGAGTAATTCGGGTTCTAGAAGTAAAGTCGCTGTCAAATCCGCGTAATAGCATCGCAACGTGTAATGTTTTCTGGACGAAGAGGGATGAACTGCATTAAAAAGGTTTAGCTAAATTTTTGCAGAATAATAATCAAGTTGAGTTTAAAACGCAAAGAGCAGTTGATACTACATACATGTATGTATTGTAATGTATGTAAAAAATCAATTAATGTGTTGGGGTGATTTGAGAAATATGAAGTATGCAAGGTAACTGAAATTAATAGTGGAACATTGGTAAACAAACAAAGGTAATTCAAGTGCTGTAAGTTATACTCTTTATCATGGACAGGGAGACGATGTTAGCAGTTCCTTTTTGAGTATAGCTTCGTGTTAGTAACTGAATTGGTTACAGCTGATCACGTCTAGGTTATCACAAGTATTTTTAAATCTGATTTTCCTGACTAACAATTGTTATCAGCTGACTGGATAAGTTTAAACCACAGCTACCGCTCACTTGAAGTTTTTCCGATTTTTTTTCAAGAAATAGAAAACTGGATATTTAATTTATTTCACATTTTCGCTCTGTTAATTATTCGCCACACATAACGTCAGATATCTGCTTAGTCTCATTGATGGTCTTAACGATTCAAAATTATACGTCTTCGTGTATGTTTCTTTTGGAACATTTCTCATGCATAATGATTCAGCTCACGGATGTTAGTTGCGTTCCGTTTCTTCGGCAAACGATTAGTTAGATAGTTTTTATTCATTACTATTAGAAATCCCGCATGCTATTCAACTAAAATATATCCATCTAGCCAAATGTTATGGCAAGACGGGAACGAAGTGATCACATTTTGTACTCGTATTTCAAATATTATTATGCAGTTACTGTAAAATAATACCAGGTAGACGCACGCAATAATAATGTTGTTAGTTAGTTTGCATATCCGGTAATGCATTACACAGCCATTCTCGCAACAACCTCGCCCATTAAGATAGCATATCTATGTACTCTGTATATAAGTTGGTAAATGTTTTCCTCTGTGTTTCCCAGATCTAACACTTTGACTAAGAACATGTTCTTATATGACGCGCAGTGTAGTAATGCCGTAGCTTTGAGAAAATTTCTCAATATGAGAGTCGCAAAAATAATTAGTGCTATTCATGATTCCTCTTGAAACTCAGTGCCTCAATTGCTGAATTATTGGGATGACGAACAACACGCTCCGTACACAGATGAGCAATGAATTTGAATTCGTGTACAGCTAAATTAGTGAGCAATTGGTAAACGTTGATGGGAATGATGACGTTATGCATGGATTTAACATCTTTGATGATTACTTCAATGTTCTGTTGATACTTTTCCGCAATATTAAAACCAAGAGATGTGCACCGTTGTAGACTGTATAATTTGAGCAGTTTTTTTTACTCGCATGGCTGATTGGATTTCTCATAATTACTCATGAATCTATCCTCCTACGAGTATTACAACATTGTACTATTTGTTTTGAAACGTGTGTTTGTATTTAATGCAGTTATTCACAAATTGTTCGTTTAAAGTTTTTGAGTGATTGGAGAAATCCAATCAGCCATGCGAGTAAAAAAAACTGCTCAAATTATGCAGTCTACAACGGTGCACATCTCTTGGTTTTAATATTGCGGAAAAGTATCAACAGAACATTGAAGTAATCATCAAGATGTTAAATCCATGCATAACGTCATCATTCCCATCAACGTTTTACCAATTGCTCACTAATTTAGCTGTACACGAATTCAAATTCATTGCTCATCTGTGTACGGAGCGTGTTGTTCGTCATCCCAATAATTCAGCAATTGAGGCACTGAGTTTCAAGAGGAATCATGAATAGCACTAATTATTTTTGCGACTCTCATAATTGAGAAATTTTCTCAAAGCTACGGCATTACTACACTGCGCGTCATATAAGAACATGTTCTTAGTCAAAGTGTAGATCTGGGAAACACAGAGGAAAACATTTACGCAACTTATATACAGAGTACATAGATATGCTATCTTAATGGGCGAGGTTGTTGGCGAGAATGGCTGTGTAATGCATTACCGGATATGCAAACTAACTAACAACATTATTATTGCGTGCGTCTACCTGGTATTATTTTACAGTAACTGCATAATAATATTTGAAATACGAGTACAAAATGTGATCACTTCGTTCCCGTCTTGCCATACATTTGGCTAGATGGATATATTCTTAGTTGAATAGCATGCGGGATTTCTAATAGTAATGAATAAAACTATCTAACTAATCGTTTGCCGAAGAAACGGAACGCAACTAACATCCGTGAGCTGAATCATTATGCATGAGAAATGTTCCAAAAGAAACATACACGAAGACGTATAATTTTGAATCGTTAAGACCATCAATGAGACTAAGCAGATATCTGACGTTATGTGTGGCGAATAATTAACAGAGCGAAAATGTGAAATAAATTAAATATCCAGTTTTCTATTTCTTGAAAAAAAATCGGAAAAACTTCAAGTGAGCGGTAGCTGTGGTTTAAACTTCCAGTCAGCTGATAACAATTGTTAGTCAGGAAAATCAGATTTAAAAATACTTGTGATAACCTAGACGTGATCAGCTGTAACCAATTCAGTTACTAACACGAAGCGTATACTCAAAAAGGAACTGCTAACATCGTCTCCCTGTCCATGATAAAGAGGTATAACTTACAGCACTTGAATTACCTTTGTTTACCAATGTTCCACTATTAATTTCAGTTACCTTGCATACTTCATATTTCTCAAATCACCCCAACACATTAATTGATTTTTTACATACACTACAATACATACTGTGTATTTAGTATCAACGGCACTCCGTGTTTTACCAACTCAACTTGATTCTTATTCTGCAAAAATTTAGCTGAACCTTTTTAATGCAGTGTCATCCCTCTTCGTTCCAGAAAACATTACACGTTGCGATGCTATTGACGCGCGGATTTGACAGCGACTTTACTTCTAGAACCCGAATTACTCTGAATCTTGGTTCCCATTTTTTGAAGTCCAAAAACGGAGAGTGGAGGCATCGTATTCCTTCCTACCCCACTTCGGAATATAAATGAGGATTTGAATCATTAATTGATAAGCTAAGTGCTGTAATCTAACATTTTTAACTGTAGAGAAAACTTACCTTGTTGAAATTATTAAATATTTTTCCCATCTAAGGGAGTTTTCTGGCAATTCAATCAGGTAAGGTTGATGATTATGGCCCATGATGAGTATAGATGTTTTTGCACGGCACAGAGCTTTTTGAATCAAATAGGAAGAACTTTGTAATTCACAAATTTTATACTATTTTTTATGAAACAAAAATAGTATTTACTTACTCAGACGCTGAGTTGACTAGAAATGAGTATATCAACAGCAAATTTACAATTCAAAACAATGATGAAACACGATGATGAAAGAAACGTTCACATTACAAAAAATGCATTTCGCATTCACTCTGAGCTTTCCATTTTGTTACATGAAAAATGCCAAAGAACTTCCTGGCTTGTCGGACAATGAGAAACTGTGCAAGAACAAAAATCGTCGTGGTGTTATAAACTCAAATGTTTCAATGGTTAATACTTGGTGTTGCGTTTAAATTGCTTTGTATCATAAAAACATAAATATGAAGAGCCCAATAATAATTGCTGTTGCAATCTCATATTAAACGAAATACTGCCCCATTGTTCTCTCAGCTTCAAGATCTTAGAAATGAAGTGCACTCCTTTCTGTACTGAGCATATGACCTTCAACACGAATCCAAATTATAAACGAAATATTAACGACCGAATTTTACTGCCTGTTGAGCAGAGCTTTTTACTCTTTATCTCGGTTAGAAAAATAAGCGTGAGCAAATTCATTATTGTAAAAAGGTAACGCCAGGTTGTAAAAATTATTTTATGCACACTTCAACTTTGCATATATTGTCATTGCACAGCAAAGCAGAGTAGGATAACACACAGTTTTGTTGTAGATCATGGTTGAAAAACAAATATGATGGAACAGTTCAGACATCGACAGACGTAGAGCAATAACATGAGCATGTTTTTTTAAGGCGTAAAAAGGCATATGTTATTTATGCACAGAAATGTTCTTTTAATTAGTTTTTATTTGCGCACAGATGTAAAAACCTTTTGTTAGATAAAAGCAATCCCATCAACCCTTGTCACAAATTGGTTGCACATGATTAGTAGACGTTTTCAATTAATTTTCAACCTAGCTGTATTGGTTATTATTTTGATGGAAAATATATTGGATATGAAAGTACAAATGAAATGAAGTGTTAATGAACGGCTCAGGAATTAAGATAAAAAATATGCAAGATATAGGGGAACTGAAGACGATACCCGATTGCTTGTTAAGGTAAAGGTCCAACTCAAACACTTAATTTTCTCGAGGTTTCTCATTTTGCAATTTTATTACATGTCATGATGATGATTATGTGCACCTACCGTGTCTGTAAAATAAAAAGTTGAAGTTTGCCAAAAATATATTGCCATACTTTACTCTTGAAACGAAGCAGTAAATTACCCACATAAAATATTACCATTCCGTTTTGAAAACGCCACTGACAATATTTTATGGATTTTATGTCCGAGTCCAGCTGTTTTAAAAGGTACTCACTTTGCGGCATTTACAAAGTAACACGCGTAAAGAAAGCCACTTACATAACAATATTGTTTTACATGCCTTCAGATTGAATTTCTATAATCCTACATGAACTTCATACAAAAGCAAGAAATACAAAACTAATGAGTGACTTTGAATGTCTATCAATTTATTTAAATTAAAGAATGATCGGAAGACAATGTAATGAAAGTTTACATTGAGAGTGGAATGGGAGATTTGTGATGAAACTTTCATGCTATGTAGAAATGATAGTTTTCATTTAGTTTCCTCTAACGTCTGAATTGTTATGTGAATTCCGCGTGATCACATTTTGTGTGTCCCATTTTACACAACAAACTGGAAAATGTTCCATTCCTGTCATACATATGTAAATGCATGATTTCACGAAACCATACACGTTTTTCAGACTGAAAACATAATGCTAAATTTATTGCCTACCTTATTCATTTCTGGACCTTTATTATCATCAGAAAAGGCACAACATTCTTCACGACCTCTTGGCTCCCAAAGGATGAACAAACCACATGTAGCACTTTGCCGAATGGTCTGGGAGAATCGGAAGAGAGTTTTAGCAAAAAACAATTTTTTAAATAAACACATGATACAAACATACAAAGATGGGTCCTAACTCAATAAAAGTATTGGTAGGCTATGTGGTTTCGAATTCCAAGCACTGTGAACATAAATTTTTTATCAATGACTATTTTACACTGCACATTTCTGACGTACGCAGAACGTGATGTTTGCAAAAAATGCTTACTATATTTCAGGCTTGTGTGGCAATGCAAACTGCGGAAGAACAACCAACTTTTGACCAGTTATAATCCTGATGCGTGAAGATGAGTACATGGTGATGATTTGGTGTGTCATAATGCACAACAGATGCGGACTCTACGAAGAGATAAGCATTGCAATCTTTTTACGGAATGGAATATTCCTAAATTTTTTGACACAAAACAAGATACGCCAGCTTTTCTTTTGCCATGTGAGCATAAGAACATGAATTTTTAGTGCAATATTTACTACGCAAAGTTTATAGCTGCGTTGAGACAAACCTTATCTTCTCTACCAACATCTGCAACTTCAACTACATGAGAATAGGCTGTCTGCTCGTAAAAATGCTCCGTTTTTTACTGGGTTGATGAATCTCATTTGGGGTTTTTTTGAGTTCTCGATTCATATATGGCACATACTAATATTTGCACATGCTTCCGTGGTGATGGAAAACACAATGGAAGTAAATCTTCAGCGGTAATTAATAGCAATGTTTGTTGGCAGATCATTAACGACGTGCAATATCACGAGCAGCTTTTGTGTAAGGAACAAAATGGCTTTGATTTTCATATACTTGTTGGTTTTGCAGTTCAGAAAAATAACTTGTTATGTTGTACTAATACGACATGACGATGAAAATGTGTAATAAACACACTT
>LJIJ01005140.1:0-12613 GCA_001718145.1 Orchesella cincta
CCCAAAGAGAAGTGATCAGTAATCCGGAAGGCGCAATTTTTTATTAATTTTTTAATATAACAATAATCTCTAGTAAAAGCAAAACGGTAAATAAAGAAAATACATGTTTAGTATATAATCCAAAAGCATGAATTCAGCAAAAGTTCAAACATCAATTACGCTGGAGTTCACGTGGTTATCACCATCTACAACAAATTTCAAGGTCATTTGTAGCTTGGCAGCTAGTAAGCTGTTGCACTTCAGCTGCATTTGTTTTTGTAAGCTCTTCATTTCAACAATGTGGCGAGAAATTCTGCGGCGTTGTGACGAGCCCAACCTGTGAGCAAAAATGAAGTGCAAAGATAACGTAGCAGCATTGACCTGGTGACAGTTCCACTGGCAGTGAGCATGAGTAAGCAGCTCTGGTGTAGACGCTATCAATGCAGACAGCTTTCATCATAATCATGCATCTGCACTCACTTTTTCTTTATCATTACGCAGCAAATGTAAGGCATTTTTAAAAATACAGCTCCGTGTTCCAAACAAGTTCATACCAAAACAATTCATGAAAGACTAATACGGGATGTTTTCAAATTGCCAAGAAGTTCCTTTGCTAAAATTGTAGTCAGAATGGTAATGGAAGCGTGGGGCTTGAATAGCTGTTGCTCGTTTTTATTTAATATGTGCACTACTTCTGGATAAACTGAAATGCAAAAGCAAAGAACACTTTATAAAATAATAAAAATAAAACATCAGAAAAAGTTCATAGTCCATCCAATGGCCTTTCGTCAAGTTGTAGCATTTGTCGTGAGCATCTGTAACATAAAGCTGTCTGATGGTTATCCAATCTAATTCATTAAATCTCCAATGTAACATATACGATAAGACAACGCAGATACAACGAAAAAACGATAACTGTTTGGATGCCATCCCAAAATTATCAATGAAAACCGGTTATTCAATGAACCAGGCGTATTTTCCTATAGATGCAGTTTACATACGTTTGAAACTGTACTTAACTCAACTAAATGAACCAAGTAAACTGTGTGCAGTGGCTTTTGTAAATTGATGTGAATCCCATTCACTTTGGTGATCTGGATAGGACGCGAAGCAGAGAGGCATAGTTCGTCACCTGAGTTTAATCAGAACTGTCTTCAAAAAAGCAAAGTTTATATTTTTATATTTGTGTGTAAATAAGTTATATTGAATCAAAAACTAAAATGGACACATGTGACACCACCATTGCAGGAACGAGATGGAATTGCGGAGATTCGGAGTTTAGTTATTGGTAAAATAAATAGGTTAACATCTTTTAAATAATTAACTGTGAATCACAATATGTTTCTTCTTGTAAATTGAAGAGTTTTTAAAAAGTGGAGAAGGAAGTGAAAAAGTAAGGAATATATCTCATCAGTTACACAAGATGATACTTTAATACGGATTACCTCAAGGGAAGGAAATATAGGGCAAACTACGCTTGGGAAACGGTATTTGAAAAACTATTCAAAATTATGAGGCTTTGCAATCGATATTCATTTTTCTATTCTCAACTTTTTGAAGCTCAAGCGGCAACGCTGAAGTCGGTTCGACAAGTACCCTGAAGTATTTCCGACTGAACCTATCGACGTTATTGGTCAACTAAAAAAAGTATATGGGGTTGTGGGCATGCTAAGCTCGAGATAAACTTGGAAGGAGAATTCTTTTCTTAATTGCAGGTATGAAGTTCTAATGCTGATTTCACTTTTTTTTGTGATGAAGCGTCGATATAAGTTGTATATTCCCAATTTAGAGAAATGGGATCCCGATGAAATAAGTTCGGAGCAAAATGACCATCATGGGGCTATACTTGTTGGAGAGAGGCTTCGTGACGACGATATGATGAGAATGGCATCGTCTTTCATTCACAGTTGCTCTGGAATGGGACTCAAACATGCGAAGCTATACACATTACATAAAACGCTGAGAATAAATTAATATTTTGGCTGGGTAATCATGTTAAAATATTTATTAAATTTAAAAATCCCAAGTGGGTAATGAATACTGTAAAAAGCACATCAGAAGCTCAGTTATGGGCACTTGGGTTTTAAATTTAATAAATATTTTGACATGATTACCCAGCAAATATTAATTATTCTCAGCGTTTTATGTAATGTGTATAGCTTCGCATGTTTGAGTCCCATTCCAGAGCAACTGTGAATGAAGACGATGCATTCGTCATCATATCGTCGTCACGAAGCCCTCTCTCCAACAAGTACAGCCCCATGATGGTCATTTGCTCCGAACTTATTTCATCGGGATCCCATTTCTCTAAATTGGGGAGTATACAACTTATTTCGACGCTTTATCCAAAAAAAAATGAAATCAGCATTAGAACTTCATACCTGCATTTAAGAAAAGAATTCTCCTTCCTAGTTTATCTCGAGCTCTTAGCATGCCCACAACCCATACTTTTTTAGTTGACCAATAACATCGATAGGTTCTGTTGGAAACACTTCAGGGTACTTATCGAACCGGACTTCCGCGTTGCGCTTGAGCTTCAAAATGTTGAGAATAGAAAAATTGATTATCGAATTGCAAAGCCTCATAATTTTGAATAGTTTTTTCAAGTACCGTTTCCCAAGCGTAGTTTGCCCTATATTTTCTTCCCTTGAGGTAGATCCGTATTAAAGTATCATCTTGTGTAACTGATGAGATATATTCCCTTACTTTTTCACTTCCTTCTCCACTTTTTAAAAACTCTTCAATTTACAAGAAGAAACATATTGTATTCACAGTTAATTATTTAAAAGATGTAACCTATTTATTTTACCATTAAGTAAACTCCGAATCTCCGCGATTCCATCACGTTCCTGCATGGTTGTGTCACATGTGTCCATTTTAATTTTTGATTCAATACAAATAATGTACACACAAATATAATATAAACTGAGCTTTTGTGAGGACAGTTTCTGATTAAACTCAGGTGGCGAACTATGCCTCTGCTTCGCGTCCAATCCAGATCACCAAAGTGAATGGGATTCACATCAATATAAAAGCCTGACACAGTTTCTTGGTACATTTAGTTGAGTTAAGTACAGTTTCGATCGTTATGTAAACTGCATCTATAGGAAAATACTGCCTGGTTTCATTGATAACCGGTTTTCATTGATAATTTGGGATGGCATCCAAACAGTTATCGTTTTTTTCGTTGTATGTGCGTTGTCTTTATCGCATATGTTACATTGGAGATTTAATGAATTAGATTGGATAACCATCAGACAGCTTTATGTTACAGATGATCACGACAAATGTACAACTTGACGAAAGGCCATTGGATGGACTATGAACTTTTTCTGATTTTTATTTTCATTATTTTATGTAAAGTTGTTCTTTGCTTTTGCATTTCAGTTTATTCCAGAAGTAGTGCACATATTAAATTAAAACGAGCAACAGCTATTCCAAGCCCCACGTTCCATTACCATTCTGACTCCAATTTGAGCAAAGAAACTTCTTGGCGATTTTTGAAAACATCCCGTATTAGTTCTTCCATGAATTGTTTTGGTATGAACTTTTTTGGAACACGGAGTGTATTTTTAAATGCCTTTACATTTTTCTGGTAATGATTAAGAAAAGTGAGTGCAGATGATGATTATGATGAAAGTGACTGCATTGATAGCGTCTACACCAGAGCTCTTGCTCATGCGCACTGCCAGTGGCACTGTTTACCAGGTCAATGCTGCTTACGTTATCGTTGCACTTCATTTTTGCTCACAGGTTGGGCTCGTAACAACGCGCAACTCCGCAGACTTCTCGCCACTTGTTGAATTGAAGAGCTTACAAAAACAAATGCAGCTGAAATGCAACAGCTTCCTGCTGCAAGTACAAATGACCTTGAAATTTGTTGTAGATGGTGATGACCAGTGAACTCCATGAGTAATTGATGTTTGAACTTTTGTTGAATTTTCAGTTTTTGGATTATATACTAAACATGTATTTTCTTTATTTACCGTTTTTGTTTTACTAGATTATTGTTTATTTCAAAAAAAAAAAATAAAAAAAAATATTGGGCTTCGGTTACTGTCAGAAATATTTCTTTGCTTTAGCTTTGTTAACTTCACATCTTCAGACACAGGCGCAGTTTCGATCTACATACCTTATTTTATTATATGCTACTTTCAAATTTATGTTGACGTTAAAAACCCAAACAATTTGTGGGAACGTGTTATCATTTTTACAATACAGGTATCAGCAAACTCATCGTATTGATTTTGGCATGTTTACTTCGTAAAATGTCCGTTATTAAAGCATCTTAACCCATTATCTTTTTTACGTATCACCTCCGTTTACACGTACTGTACTTCTCCCTTATTTATTCCGAGTTCTTAATATGCCCATAATTCCATTTTTCATGAGCAAGAAACTGTCTCAGGTACAGTTACAGGAAAATGATTCAAAATACTAATCAAATGGAACTTCAGCCTTGCGTATTTACATCAGTTTGATATTCATATTGATTAGGAAACAATTAGTGAATCCTTTATGATTGAGAGACCGACTCCCACCCATGTTGTACCCGATATTTTCTTCCTTTGGAGTGGATTAGCAACAAAAAATCCTCGTCTGTAATTGATGAGATATCTCGGCTATTCAGAAACCTTTCAAAAGACAATACTTGGTTTTGTAATGTAAAATTGTTTCATGATTTACCTTGAATGAAGCCACCATTCCGTCGCTCTCGTTTTGGTAGCTTGTTCCATTTTTATTAATAACTGGTAGGTTTAGTTTGACGACAAATAGCTTTTTTGTTTAAGGCTAATTAAAATTATTCAATTCAGGTCGATCAGGAATAGTTTTGGTGGTGCGTAATTGTCGTTGTATCGACTTGTTTTAACAGATTACAATTACTTATTTAAATTCTGGGTATGTATTATAAAATAACCATACAATGCAATTCTATTTTAGGCGATTTTCCGAAAGTACCAGTTGCAATATGGTATGTACGCTCCGAAAGCATTGGCCCTTCAATCATTATAAGGATAGATTATATTTAAATCATGCATGAACTCATCACAATCTGATACTGAGAAACAGGTTGGTCGATTTACTCCAGAATGCACTTTGAATGTCCCAATTTTTATTAATTTATCGTGTTAACTAATTCAAAAGCAGTTTCGTTTTCATAAACTCCTCCAAGAAATTTAGGAAGCAGGTCCGGCGACACAATTTTATGTAGGGTTTTGAATCCTTCCCCAGTTCCTGTTATGACCATCTGGAAGTTAAAATCAAACCGAAACATTTCACATTAAATAAATGATTATATTGAAGTGGGTTTATAATTCTAGTAGAAAAACTTACTCTTTCCTTGAGTTTCTTTGAGAGGAAGGGTTGAATAATTTTGTAAAGATATCTAACATACACTGGAACGTTGACGTAGTAAAGCCCTTTAAGTTTGATGGGGTAGGCAAGCTTTGAAAATCAAATGCGAGTAAGTATCATTGACGACAGTTTTTTAAATTATGAAAACAATGTAATTGAGCTTACACAAAACACATTCAATATCAACAACATGTTATGCAAAGTATATTGCCTCGCTTGCTTCAATCCCATTCCTCCACAATTTTGTATTATCATTAGCCCATTGTTTATCACGTCTTTGTCCAAAATCAATCTGTCAAAAGACTCGGCACCTCCGGAAACAATTTTTCTATTGACATTTTCATCTGGATTCCATTCACCTGTATTGAAACATAAAATTCTTCGTCCGAATTTATCTCGAGTTTTCGTCAAGCCATAAATACCTCTTCTTTCGAGCTTAGAAAGTGCATCCGGAATTTCCTCTGGGAATACTTCGGGATACTCATCGAAACGTACTTCAGCTTTGCGCTTGAGCTATCGAATCATATTTATGATGATCAAAATTCGCAATGCAATTACCAGTTGAAAATTAAACTTAAGATTAAATATCTGGATGTACCGTGTCAAAAGCTTGGTTCTCCCTGTGTTTTCTCCCTTGAAGTACATGAGCAGTAGGGAATCGTCACGAGCTGCGGTTGAAATGTACTCTCTTACTTTTGAGCTGCCTTGTCCACCATTTAGATATTCTGGAATTACGGGTATCAACGGAATGAAATATTTTACACCAATTCCATAAATGTGGCTATTCTTGTACCTTTAATCAAAGATTTCAATGCTGCCAGTCCGTCCTGCTCATTTAATTTAGTTTCCATGTTTTACCCGACAAATAAATTGTCTGAAACGAGCAACACAAAAAATATTGTAACACAGTTGCAATACGAATTTTTGGTGCTACTAAATAAAGATTCACCCCAATCACTCCCGTATCTCAACTAATTCTGTATGTAAATACGGTATTTTTATGCTACAGGAGAAATGAACCAAATGACGTGTGTGCTCAATTCGGGATGTATTTTGGAAGTGACCTCTTTACCAATATTATAATTGAAGGCAGTGCATGATGAGTTTTTTACGCAGAAAAAATTCTCACGACCAACTAGGGTGCTCAAACATCGGT
Source organism: Orchesella cincta (assembly GCA_001718145.1). NCBI lineage: Eukaryota > Metazoa > Arthropoda > Collembola > Entomobryomorpha > Orchesellidae > Orchesella > Orchesella cincta. The sequence goes on from LJIJ01005140.1 coordinate 6,491, forward strand.
TGAGAATGAGAATGTAGCAAAGAATCCCAGTGTAAAGTTAAGTTGGAGTGCAAACAACTTATGTTGCATTTGTGTAAAACCGTGCATATTTACACTTACTTGTTAGCAATATGGATGATATACATATACATTTATATTTATCAAGTCGAGTGGTCAGTAAAAACAAGTTGTCCTTGCGAATAGTTTGATCTGATAGTGCAGGTTCGAAATAACAATCAACTATCATAGAATAAATGCGAACAGGGCTGGTCAAGATCAGAAATTCATATTATTTTTGTAGTTAAACAGAAATAAAAAACGCCTATTTAAGGTCTACATTGTTTTTATTCCTTAGGCTAAAAAAACTTCAAATCGAAGGCTGTCTCAGGTTCCTGAACCCCTCCAAGATATTTGGGCAAAAGTTTTGGGGAAAGTTTCTGATGCAGTACTTCAAATGGCTTATCTTTTCTTGAAATGACAATCTGTGATCAACAAATGAACTTTGATTGTGTTAATACATTAGGAGAAAGCAAACATGTTTTGACATTCTATTTCTAACCCTTTCCTTAAGTTTCTTTGAGAAAAATTGTTGAATAAGCTTGTACGGGTAAAAGAAATAGAATGGAACGTTGACCAGGTACACCGCCTCCACTTTGAATGGATATGCATGCTTTAAAAGTCATGAATAAAGAGTAATATAATATAATTTATATGCTAAATATGTCATTCAAATAAACACAGGTTAGAATATTTACCCAAACCACATCTATCAATCTCAACATGACAGGTAATGTGTACATTTTTGCATGTTTATATCCTATTCCATTGCAGTTTTGAACGATGATAACTCCATTTGTCAAGAAATCCTCATCAAAAAGTGCCTTGTCTAAAACATGAACTCCGAATGCGGTCAACTGCTCCATAGTCCATTGATCAGGATCCCATTTCTCTGAAATTGTCATTATCAAAAGTAAACGACGAAATTGACGAAAGCAAATAGTATACAACATTAGAATATTTTACCTGCATTCAAACACGCAATTCTCCGTCCGAATTTATCTCGAGATTTTAAAATGCCCACACCGTCGTTTGACAGCCCAAAAATCCCATCCGGAGTTTCTTTGGGAAACACTTCAGGATATTTGTCGAATCGAATTTCAGCGTTCCGTTTGAGCTGCAATGTGAAAAAAGGAGTTAAATTCATAATAAATATTGTTCTAATTAAACTAACTTTTTGAACATTCCAATTTTAGAATACCGTTTCCCAAGCGTATTTCGCCCTGTATTTTCGCCCCTTGAGGAAGATTTGTAGTAAAGTGTCGTCTTGACTTACTGACGAAATATATTCTCTCACTTTATCACTGCCTTCTCCACTATTGAGGAACTCTATGATATACACATATCCTAATGTCAATTATTATAATTTTCTCTCTACAAAATAACGAATTAATTAAGTCCCATTTTACCCTTAACCAAACGCCTCATCTCTGCAATACCATCACTTTCCTTTACACTATTTGTCTCCATTTTTAACACCTCAGAGCAATTAATCGTTCGAGTGTGTATCTAAACGTTAGTTTCTTTCCGTTTACACTTTATATATGAACTTTTGCACAATAAATTCTTCAGTTTTGAAGTTTAAAACGATGATTTATCCTTTCGTCCAAAATAACTTCTGGAAAGTATTATTCTGCAGCATTTCTTCTCAATCAATTACCATGCATGTTTCATCTTGAGGAAAGTGTTCATAATGTTATTGACACGATGATGCATGGATGCAACCCAAAACAATTGTAATTATTACAACATCTTACTATTACCAGTTGCTCGTGTGAATTTTAGGATGAGGTAAAATATAGTAACAGTGCATTTTACTACCTGCGTCATATAACAATATTTGAGGATAATGAAGCGATTCGGATGACGATCGAATTGGTGCATTCACCCGCAGAACTTTCTAAATCCAACAATCTGTTCATTTAAAAATCTATCTACCTACTCTAATGTACCCATTTTTATGTACCTATTAATAGCACCTACGAATCGTATACGTATAATGGCGCATAGCTATGGAACTGCTTTGGTCTTGCTTAAGCGAAGTACCACTTGTCTAGTAAAAATACCTTGTAAGTTTGCATTTACTCTCATTGCATCTTGTGCATCTTGTCATCATTCGCTTTCAAACCTCCGATACTCTCACGTCTTCATAATGTCATGGACAACTTTATAATTTGAGACTCATAAATAAAATACATTATTAAGTTATGTTACAATCCGAAAACTGTTCATTTTAAAATCGATTTTTTATTATATTCAAAAACAACAAACTCTTGTCATATTGAACTCGGTATTGCAGCTACCAATAATTAAGATTTTAAAGGTAGAAAGAAGTTTAGCAGGTGTAACTTTTTACAAATATGTTTCATTTACATTTTCCATTTTATTGAATGTGATAGCTTTTGAATAGGTTGAATAGGATGCAATTTATTGAATAGTTTTAAATTTTGATTTCATTCAGATGCGCATCGTCATTTACACGTGGTAACATATATGCGAAAACTGAAGATGTTGTCCTCAGCTCTGAACCAATTGGTTAGCATTACAATCTATGTGATGTAATCTGTACTTTATACTTCAGACATCGTAAGAAAGCATAAATATTCCCATAATGCAGACAGGTGGAGGATTATAGATGGGTCAGGATTCCTGACTCAGGAACTACTGTTGATGTGTGATTGTTTGGAATTAAACTTATTTTCCGTGTGAAATCATTTTGAGTGATGCAAGAAAAGGTTCATAATGGATATTATTTAAACACGTGTTATAATCTGTTTATAAACTTTCCAAAATCTAGCGTCATTACTTTCTAGACTGCAGAAACTTCCAATCGAAAGCTCCGTCGTCTTCCTGAGTTCCACCGAGACATTTTGGAAAGCAAGTCTAGCGACAGTTTTTCATTCAACTTTCAAATTTCTTATCCGTTGTTGATCCTACTGGCTGGAAAATAAAACATGGGCCAATTAATGTATTAATAGCGAAAGACAATGACAAAGACTTAAAATTAGGATCATTCAATTACTAACAGCAGTAGAGCAATTATGAAAAAGACTTTATAAATAATTAGTAAATTCAGTAGTGGACAAATCTTGTCAAAAAGCTGCTGGTGTCCAAATTATAAACTAGAAATAACAAATGTAAATTTTATCGACGGCTTTTCAGATGATTATCATTACCATTACATTCAAAATGAGTTATTCTTTCCCTGAATTTCTTATTGCAAATGATTTCATGGTTTTGTAATCAAATCTAGAACTTAGCCAAATGATATAACCATCCAATATATGTTGGACATTTACTCCCTTTCTGAACATTTTGTATGCCAAAAATATTATTCAATTACAAAGGTTAGTATAACATGAATGCGGTTATCATTAGTTCATCGTGAGTATCCACAGAACAGTCATCCACTCATACGTTGGATACTATAACCATTTTGATGATGATGATCATTGATTTACTAGGGAAGGTTGGGTAGTAGACAACTTTTTAGGCTGCAGAAAATCTCAATCAAAAGCGTCATTGTTCTCCTGAGTTTCTCCAAGACATGTTGCAGCATGTCTGGTGAGAGTTTATCATGCAGTGTTTCAAATTTCTTTTCCCTTTTTGCTACTATAAACTGAAAAAATGGTTTGTTTGCTTTTATATATAAAAAGCGGTAGTAAACGGAAAAGACTTCAAATTTTTGTCATACAAATTTTTACCATTTCCTTAGAGTTTCTTTGAGGAATAAATGGGACCTTGATAAACACGCACACCTCTACTTTAATAGGCATAGCTTGTAAAATGAAAGGTAAATGTTAAATTTTTATGAAACGCTAAATTATTCTTTTTAAATCGTTTTTAAATATTCTAATAATTTAGCATTTCAACATATTGTGGCAATGTGTTAATCCTTGCATTTTAAATCTCAATCCAGAGCAGTTATTGTTGAGAATAATTCCATTCGTCATAACATCGTCGTCGAAGAGTTCTTTCTCCATAAAATAAACGCTGAAGGTGGTTATTAGGTCGAAACATACGTCATCGGGATTTCTCATTTCTCTGAAATTTCCATTATTGATAACTGAATTTAAATCGACTCCTTAACGAAAAAACATAGTTCGTAATCCAAATTTTACCTCCATTCTAGTAAGCAATTCTTCGTCCGAACTCATCTTGAGGTTGTAGCATGGTCATAACACCAAGTGTATTCATTTGTGAAACCGTATCATTAATTTCATGAGGTAATACTTCAGGATATTCGTCAAACCTTACTTCAGCGTAGCGTGTGAGCTGCAAAATGAAAAGCATATAAAAAGTAATAATCTAATTGTTATTTATAAACGTCATATGGATTTCTATAGTACGTTTCCCAAGCGTAGTCTGCCCTGTATTTGCACCCCACGAGTGAGTTCCGTAATAAGGTATCGGCTTTAGCTAATGATGCGAGGGATTCCCTCACTTTTACCCTGCGGTTTCCATTTTTCAGAAACTCTACAATTTACAAGGACAACTTACTTATTTACCGCTAATTTATAAAAATTAAAATTTCCAGTTAAAATTTACCTGTAGTTAGACGTCGCATCTGCGATTCCATCTCTCACGTTTTCGGTGGGATTGTCCATTTCAAATCTCACTGGATTAAATTCAGTCAGTATTTTAAACGATAAACAGATTTATTTAGTACTTTCAAAGGCCTTTAAAATGGATTTTCCTTATTGTGTCAGTTTTGTTTCTGATATTATGACTACCGGTGCAGTGTCTGAAAAGCCTGGTTGCCCACTACCGCTCAGTCTCGAATTTTTTGGCCAAAATCATTGAGGACATATGGTCAACCGAGAATCTTTGGAAATTTCGGGATGGTGTAAAAACAGTTATCATTCTTTCCTATTGCAAGTATTGCACATAGACGATTGCATTTGAGATTTTTTTTGCATTTCATTGAACAAACTCGTTTACTGTTGATGAGGTATGTAAGGTAAACCACTAGCCAAATCATTGTTGGGCCCTTTTGCAAGTTTTTATACAATATGTCAATTTATTTGCTACTTAACCTTTTATTTTTAAAAACTTTACTTTTGTCATATTATAGTTGTACAGGGGTTAGAATTCTGTAACTAAAATAATATATAATTAATATTGATAGTTTGCGACAATATCTTGTGGTAGCTACTCTTGTATAATTTAGAAGCTTGTCAAAATAAAATATGCAATAAAATTTCTATTTCTAGAGTACAGGATATTTATTGCTAGGTAATGTTTCTGAAGGAAAATCAATATCTCAGTAAAAATACTGGGTTAGTTTATTATTTACTGTTTGCATCTATGCTAATTGGAGAAAATATTATACTCGTTCCACTATGGCTAACGTTTTCGGCATGTATTAAGGCACACGTATTCTATACGAAAAGTATTACCGTTAAAACTAAACGTAATTATGGACCGGATAATTTTAATTATTGTTTGAGCTTGGCAACGGCATCTAAAAAAGCATTACCGTCGGAGGTGATCAGGAGGAGCTCGTTTTCGTCAGAATAATTTGCAAAATCGAAAGTCTGATCAACAATAAATATTTAGAAACGCTTTCTGATCAAGTTGGTGGCATACAGTTTTTTCGCTCTGGACCATCTGGACCCGCTGGAAGCCTCATTATTGCTGAATGTGGAACAAAGATGTAGCAAGGGAGTAATTAATTTTCAAGGCTTGTCGTTTCATTAAATGAATTGAGGTTTGTTCACACTATATTCATATTTTTCTAACGTAACTCAGACTAACTAAACAGCATATTCAAACCGGAAGGCGCGTTAATAAACTGTTCGCGGCTTGGATTTCTTGGCATCTACTTAAACTGCTTCAAATTTATCACGGCGGTCAAGTGAATCCAAATATCTTCGGGAACTAATTCTTTGTAATTAAAACAAACAACAAAATGAGATATGATTTCAATACTGTTTTATTTAATTTGAAAACACTCCAGCCAAAGCATCGTTTTTTTGTTCAAGTTAAACCCCAAGCATATTTATGGAAGTATTTATGGGTGACAGTTAAGTAAACATTCTTCCAGTGTCTCTCGCTTATTAAAACGAAGAGCTAATAAAAAGGTAA
>LJIJ01005141.1:0-12606 GCA_001718145.1 Orchesella cincta
GGCCACCTTCATTATTGATACCGGCACCATTATTATTGATATCGGGCACCATTATTATTGATACCGAAGCACCATATTATTGTACCGGGCACCATTATTATTGATACCGGCGTATGATACCGGCACCTTTATTCATGAATACCGGTATTGAATACGGAGAACCATTATTTTTGATACGGGTTTTCATACGGCACCTTTATTACTTCATGCCGGCACCTTTAATATAATGATACCATGACACTTTTATATGATGCCGCTCGAAAACCTTTTTAATGATTTATAGTAACATTTCAATTGCAAATTAAAATGATGAATTGCAAATTTAAAATTGATGTCTGCAATTTTAAAAATGAGAATTGCAATTTAAAATGATGAATTGCAAATTTCAAATGATGAATTGCAAACGTAAAATGTTGAATTGCAATTTCAAACTGATGACTTGCAGTTTCGAATAATGCGAAGTGCAATTTAAAATGATGAATTGCAATTTCAATGATGAATTGCAATTTCAAATGATGAATTGCAATTTAAAATGTGAACTTGCCAATTTGCAAATGATGAATTGCAATTAAAATGCATGATTGCAATTTCAAATGAGAATTGCAATTTCAAATGATGAATTGCCAATTTCAAATATAAATGCCAATTTCGAATAGATGGAATTGCAGTTAAAATGATGAATTGCAACTTCAAATGATGAATTTGCATTTCAAATGCATGATTGCAACTTTCGAATGATAAATCTGCAATTTAAAATTGGTGAATTGCAATTTAAAATAATGAATTGCGAAATTAAAAAATTAAGAATTATTGATGCCCGGAGCACCTTTATATTGATGCCGGCACCTTGATTATGATCTGGGCACCTTTATTATTGATTCCAGCCGAGGCTTTATTATTGATGCCGGGCGCCTTTAACTTAATGATGCGAAGCACCTATTAATGATGCGGGCCACCTTTATTAATGATGCGGGCACTCTATGAATGATGCGCGGCGCAACCTCTATTAATGATCTCGGCCACTTTTATATCTGATGCGGCACCTTTATTAATTGATGCCGGGCACCTTTATTATTGATACCGGGTATTGATACCGGGCACCTTTATTATTCATGCCGGCACCTTATTAATATACCATGCACTTTTATATGATGCCGGAAAACCTTTAGTAATGATTTATAATGTAATTCATTTCCAATTGCAAAGTTAAATGATGAATTTGCAATTGAAATGATGTTGCCAAGTTTAAAATGATTGAATTCGCAACTTCAAATGAGTAATTGCAATTTCATTGAGAATTGCCAACTTAAAATGTTGAATTGCAATTTAAAATGATGACTTGCAATGTAAAATGATGAATTGCAAGTTAAAATGATGAATTGCAATTTAAAATGATGAATTGCAATTTAAAATGATGAATTGCAATTTAAAATGATGAATTGCAATTTCAAATGATGAATCGCAATTTAAAATGATGAATTGCAATTTTAAATGAGGAATTGCAATTTAAAATGATGAATTGCAATTTAAAATGATGAATTGCAATTTAAAATGATGAATTCGCAAACTTCAAATGGATGAATTGCCAATTTCAAATGGATTGAAGTGCAATTTCGGAATGAATAACAAGTCATATTTAAAATGATGAATTGCAATTTAAAATGATGAATTGCAATTTAAAATGATGAATTATTGATGCCGGGCACCTTTATTATTGATGCCGGGCACCTTTATTATTGATTCTGGCGCCACCTTTATTAATGATGCCGAGCACCTCTATTAATGATGCGGGCACCTTTAATTAAATGATGCCGGCCACCCTATATTGATGCGGCACCTTATTATGATGCCGGGCCCTTTATTATTATGCGCACCCTTCATAATGATCCAAAGCACCTTTATTATTGATGTCGGACCTTTATTAATGATGCCGTAACCTTATTAATGATAGCCGTAAGCTTTATTAAATGATTGCCGGGAACCCATTATTATTGACTATGGGTATTGATACGGTACACATTTATTATTGATACCGGCACCATATTATTGATACCGGGCACCATTTATTATGATTACCGGTATTATACAACGCACCCATTATTATTAATACGGGTATGATACGGCACCAATTATTATTGATAAACGGCACTTTTTATTATGATACCGGGTATTGATACCGGCACCATTATTATTAATACCGGGTATTGATACCGGGCACCATTATTATTGATACCGGGTACTGATACCGGGCACCATTATTATTGATACAAAGTATTGATACCCGAACACATTTAATATGATACTGGGCACCGTTATATATAATACTGCTATTATACCGGCACCTTTAATTTTTATACCGGTATTGATACCGGGCACCATTTTAATTGATACCAGGTATTGATACCGGGCACCATTATTATTGATACCGGGATATACCGGGTAGGATACGGCCACCATTATATTGATTACCAGGGATTGATACGAGACACTTTATTATTTGATACGAGTATTCGATACGTGCCACCATTTTATTTGATACCAGGTATTGATACCGGGCACCATTATTATTGATACCGGGCACCATTATATATACGGGCACCATTATTATGAGACGGGTATATATTGGCACAGTATTATTGATATAGGGCTCATTTATATTATACGGCCACCATATTATGATACGCGGCACCAATTACTGATACCGGGTATGATACGGACCATTTTTATTGATACTGGGTATGGATAGGGCACCATTATTTTATACGTGTATTTGATACCGTGGCCTATTATTGGTACGGCACCTATTATTGATAACTGGGTATTGATACGGGGCCCACCATATTATTGATACGGGCACCATTATTATTGTTACCGGTTATTGATACCGGGCACCATTATCTATTAACCGCGGCACCATTATTATTGATACCGGGTATTATACCGCGGCACATTTTACTGATACGCTAATTGATACCGGGTATTATACGGGCCACCATTATTATGATACCGGGCACCATTATTATGGATACCGCGGCCACATTATTATTGATACGCGCCACCATATTATTGAACGGGCCACATTATTATATACCGGGTATTGATACCCACCATTATTTAATTAATTTTAATATGATAACCGGTATGATACCGGGTATTGATACCGGGCACCATTATTATTGATACCGGGTATTCATACCGGGCACCATTATTCGTTGATAACTGGTATTATACGCAGGCACCATATTCATGATACGGGCCACATTATTATTGATACGGGCACAATTATTAGGATACCGGCCACCATTATTATTGATACGGGCCCACCATTATTATTGAATACGGGTAGTGATACGGGCACCATTATTACTGATACCGGGTATTGATACCGGGCACCATTATTATTGATACGGGCACTATTATTATTGATACCGGGTATTGATACTGGGCACCCTTATTTTAATACCGGGTATTGCATACCGGGCACCATTATTATTAATACGGCGTATGGATAGCCGCGGCACCATTATTATTTGATACGGCTATCTGATACCGGGCACCATAATTTTGATACCGGTTATGATAACGGCCCACCATTATTATTGTCCGGCCCCATTACTTATTGCATACCCGGTACTGATACCGGGCACCATTATTATTGATACTGGGCACGTATTATTAAATACCGGCTATTGATACGGGCACTTAACTTTCATACGGTAGTGATACCGGCACTATTTTTATATAACCAGTTAATTGATACCGCAGCACCATTATTATTGTACCGGGTATTCGATACGGGTATTGACTACCGGTATTGATACCGGGCACCATATTTCTATGATATCAGTATTGATACCGAGCACCTTTATTATGATCACCGTATTGATACGAGCCACATTTTTTATATTACCTGTATGGCGAGCACCATTATTATTGATACTCCGTCCACCATTATTATTGATACGGTATGAACCGGGCATCCAATATATTATACGGGATGATACCGGCACCATTTTTATTGATACACGGGCTATGATACCGGGCCACCATTTATATTGATACCGGGTATAGATACCGAGCACCATTATTATGCTACGGGCCACCATTATTAGATAGCGGAAACCATTTTATTGATACTGGGTATTATACGGACCATTATTATGATACGGCCCCACCATTATTATTGATAGCGGGCACCATTTTATTGATACTGGTATTGATACGAGCACCATTATTATGAATACGGTATTGATACCGGCACCATTATTATGATACGAGATATACCGGCACCATACTTATTGATACCGGGTATTGATTACTTGCCCACCATTATTATTATATAGCTCCATTATATTGATACCTGGCCACCCTTATATGATAGCGGACACCATTATTATTGATACGGCACATCTCTTATTGAATACCGGGTATTAGATACGGGCACCATTTACTGTTGATACGGGTAATTGATATTCGCGGCCCATTATATTGATACGGTATTATACTTGGAACCACTATATTATTGATACTTGCGAACCATTATTTTATACCGTCACCATTATTAATTGATACCGATTGATACGGGCACCATTATTATGATACGGGTATTGATACCTGGCACCATTATTATTGATACCGGGTATTGATACCTGGCACCATTATTAATTGATACGGTAATGATACCGCCCATTCACTACAATCCGGCGCTATTTGATACAGCACCTTTATTATTTATACCGGTATTGATACGGGCCACCATAATTAATACGGGGTATTGATACCGGGCAACCATTTGATTATTCATACGGTATTGATACTTGGACCAATTATGAGTTGTGACGTCCACCCCATTATTATTGATACCTGGATTGATACGGCACCATATTATGATCCGCGTATTGATACGAGCACCATATTATGATACCGGGTATGGATACCGGGCCCCATTTTATGTACCGGTATGTATACGGGTATGATACGGGCACCATTATTTATTGAATACCAGGTATTATACGAGCACCTGTGGTTACAGAGGTGCCCAAGCTTTATTTTATCATTCTTCACAAGCTCATAGCAGACTAAGTTTTCAACGTATGTAAAAATTTGTGTGCTGAGCGTGTTCGCCATCGAATTTGGAGTTTGTTTCACATCGTCGTTTCCGGCATTCTTATGTTTTGTAAGTTATAGAGGCGACATTGCAACACTTGCCATGGAGAGTTTTCCAGACACCACCAAGTGTGGTCTCTTCCCTTTGGAAATGTTGCTACTGCAGTTAGCTAAATGAAAAGAAATCCAAGGGGCTTCCGTCAGTGGACCACTAGGGTATGTACTTCTATGGTACGGTCGAAAAATTTAACCTGCTCCTCCAATTCTCTGAGAATGAGGTGGTTAACCGGGTGGTACAGAGAATCGTAGTGCCATGGCGAACGAAGACCTTTGAAGTGTCGTCACCGTGCAGTTTTGGGGCCTACAACGCCATTAATGGCTTAAAATGAGCCTACACATATCAGTTATCATTGACATTAACATTTGAGGAACCCTACATCAACGATATAGGACTACGGTCACTAAAGGCTACAACCACCTTGAATGTGTGTCCGAACTTCGTTTTCCTCTCGAACACGATTTTATGGACTTCGTCCAAACACGAAATATTTTGCTTTTTGAACACCGTTCTCTTCACCATCTTGTGTAAAATTTTGTGGAGAATTTGTATCAATAAAAGGAGTCGTCATAAAATTTTGTGCATGACGGTGGGTGACGCGAATCAAATTGCGAGTGGAAAAAACCTTGGAAAAATTAAAAAATACGTTTTGACTTCCGGTGCCGATTTGATTGGTTTTACTGAAAAATTCTAAATATCTTATGCAAGTATCTAAAAGAGAATTGAATTTTCTACAACATGTATGCATTTTCGATTTTTGAAAGTCTCACAATTTTCTAAAAACACCTCGAAAACTATGATAAAATAAAGTTTGGGCATCCTTGTATACTGATATGTTTATAAAAAAATTATGATACACAATGCTCAAGTCTCGTCTAGATTGAGACACGTGTCATGTAAACAAGTCAAGTTGTTTAGTTTAGGTGTTCCTTGAGCTTTTCCTATGCCTATATTTTTGTTGTTAATTTGAACTGACCATGGTTTTACCCATTCGTACCCTAAACCAAGTGACTTTTCTTGTCAACAAAAATCGTACTCATTTATTCATAAAAACAAGCAAATCACAAAAGGTTTTTATGTTTTTAGATTACGTTTTACCCAATAATTGCACACTTTCTAGATTTTATCTTTTAAGAACATGTTTGCTACCTGATAAATTGAGGAAACGGAATTTTAATTGAAAAACAATGACGCCAGTTGTCTGAAAAAAGTTTATAAAAGTGAGATCTCTACCTTCTCAAACTAGTTTATCTTTTTCTTTAAATTTAGAACTTTTTCTCTAGCTAAAACATCATCATGCAGATTGCAGGCACTCTGAAAAAGCGGCGTAGGAGAAATCTCGCCAAAGTCACTGGTCTCTCCACTATCCAATACAACGAAACCGACGATAACTACGACGGGAAGGCTGTTTTTACATCAAATACGAGTGATAACATCTCCTACCACGTTTCAGGCAAATTGGGACAACGTGAAACCAGGCTAAAAATGTCAGCTCTACTTCAAGATTCAAACACAAGGGTAACTCGAGACCCCACGTTCCACATGGAAGTCGAAGACGATGACGACATCCTTGATGAAACGGACTACGAACAAGCCCGAGCTCCCCACGCGGACGCTGGTGGAGTTCAATCTCGTCCGTATTTCCTTGACAAATGGACAATAGCTCGGCTTCGTCAAATCGTAATTTTGGGGAGCTTTTCTGGCACCTTTCCTTGGCTCTGGAATTCTAAAACTCATCAACTAGACAGATGGTCTCCTTTTTGGGAGAAAGCTTGGAATATCCAATGGTACATCATCACCGTTCACACCAGCCTTCTCACACTATTCCAGTTTTACGCCATGGGACACTCAATAGCTGTGGGGCAACATGCAACATACAGGGAACTGTTTATGAGCAGTTTCTCAGTTTTCTGGTATGTTTGTGCCGTCTGCTTCAACATCAACATGTATATCTACAAGGATCAGATAAGATCGTATGTAAATACGCTCTTCAAATTTAATTCGGAATTTATGAAAAAATACGTCGTGGATTTGGACGGGTATTCGGATGGCGGGAGGATTGTGATTAACTTGAGCATTCCTAGCAATACTTGCCAAGTTTTTGTGAGCGTGGCGCTCTTTCTCGTGATGCCTTTTCAACCTTGGTACCTGTTTTCATATGTTTATCCTAAACCTTGGTATTGGCTCATTCCGGGGGCAATTCAAGAATTTATTGTGGTGGGGCAAGTTATCACCAATTATATTTTATATCAGTGGGTCGTCGTGGCGCATACGAATAGCATGGAATTTTGGTTGAGAGAAAGCCAGTAAGTTTCAATTTTTTAACATTTCTCTTTGGCTATTAAAAAGTAATTTAGATTTTTTTCTTCAAATTTTCAGCAGAAATAATGACAGTGGATACACAATTGATGAGCTGAGACACCCAAAAACTGCGATTGAAACGTATAGAATTCTGCAAATTGTCGCGACTTGCTTCAATGATTGCATGGCTCCACTGGCATTTCCGATGATGAAGCTGCATATTTTCGCAGCGCTGATTCCTTGCGGATTTGTATTTATTCGGAGTTTGAATCACGTTTTTATTGAGGAATTTCCTGGGATTCGTAAGAAAACTCACGCTAATAAATTTTTGTTATTTTTTATTTTCAAGAAATTATTGAAGTCTTACAATTTTAGTAACTTATCCAATTGGAATCCTTGACTGTGCTACAACTGGCTTTGCAACTTTGTCGCTGGCAGCAACCGTGTTTGATCTAGCTTGCGGATTTGTCGACTCCTGGAGTCGCACTAGGCACAAGAGTTTCCGGAGGATTTTGATGTCCTGTCCAACTCTCAAGGTGAAAGTGGCTCGGTTTTATTTCGTAACTGTGGCAACAACTATCACGTTTTTTTAAGGCGATTGCTGATTATATTATTGATTGTATTATTACATTCCCATAAAATATTCTACACAACATGTTTAATCATTAAAAACTAGGAATAAACAGCAGAATTAATTTTCAAAATTTAACTTAATTCACAGACCAGGCTAGCAAAGACTGCCGATGGTTCGTTATGGACTTGACTCCAGAATGTAGCTCCGCCGTGAGACACATTGGTTAATCCATCATCCAATAAAAGTTAACGGAAGAGCTAGCTTGAATAAAAACGCGCGAATGGATTTGTTTTTTCTTTAGAGTAGATGCTTTCGACACTTTCATACGAATTTGTACGCGCTGTGAGTTGGTGATGTATGTAGGGAGTGAATTCGACTGAGATAATTTGTTGTAGAAATGAAATGATTGTGAATCTCACTTTGGGTGGGTTGATTTTGGAGTGAATGAAGGTTTAAGGTAGCCGGATTGGGATTATAGGATGTGAAATGAGGTTGAAGATCTGATTCTGTGTTTCTGAGACTTGAGGTGGGTGCGAGTGGAAGCTTTCTGAGTTTCTGTATGAAATAAAATGAGACTAAAGGGAACAAAGGCTGCTGGCTCAAAGTTCCTAGTTAAAACAAATGACAAAGGCGAAGGCAATGTATTAGTTAACTTGTACTTAAATCGTCAATTTTATTCAATGTGAAAATGTCTGAGAGACTGAAAATTTGGACTTGTTACTGCTCGTCCTCTGGAAATGCTTCTGATTGAAAATTGAGTGAGGAACAGAGGTTATAGTTAGGTTGAAACGATTACCTTTTTGATCAATGACACACAAAACTGAAACGTACATTCAATCTATTTTTAGAACAATATTCGAGAAGAATCCACCTCAGGTGAACAAACTTTAAGCTTAGACTAATTTACAATGAGAACACAAATCTGAATTATTAAAATACATATTACAATGAGTAAAAATGGTCAAATATCCTAACAAATTGCTTATGTATATTGTAAACAAATCAAACAACATCTCACAGGATTGCTGCGTGCTTGAACATGATAAAATCTTAGAGTAGTCACATTCAGCGCTTAAAAAGGTACATAAAACTGGGACAAATGCTCATCTTCATAGATCACAAAACATTTACATAAAATACTCAAAGATCAAGAAATATCCTTATGAACATTGAACACAAAAATGAACAAAGAGAGGCCAGCCTCTCAATTGTAAACAACGGCTATTCATTATGAAATGAATATATCCAATTCTGTTACGATTCAATGGCGAATTGTGGTTCATGTTCATAAGGATATTCTGATCTTTGAGTATTTTATGTAAATGTTTTGTGATCTATGAAGATGAGCATTTGTCCCCAGTTTTTATGTACCTTTTTAAGCGCTGAATGTGACTACTCTTAGATTTTATCATGTTCAAGCACGCAGCAATCCTGTGAGATGTTGTTTGATTTGTTTACAATATACATAAGCAATTTGTTAGGATATTTGACCATTTTACTCATTGTAATATGTATATTTATAATTCAGATTTGTGTTCTCATTGTAAATTAGTCTAAGCTTCAAGTTTGTTGCACCTGAGGTGGATTTGAATGTACGTGTTTCATTTTTCGTGTGTCATTGATCCAAAAGGTAATCGTTTCAACATTAACTATAACCTCTGTTCCTCACTCAATTTCAATCAGAAGCATTTCCAGAGGACGAGCAGTAACAAGTCCAAATTTCAGTCTCTCAGACATTTTCACATTGAATAAATTGACGATTTAAGTACAAGTTAAACTAATACATTGCCTTCGCCTTTGTCATTTGTTTTAACTAGGAACTTTGAGCCCAGCAGCCTTGTTCCCTTTAGTCTCATTTTATTCATACAGAAACTCAGAAAGCTTCCACCTCGCACCCACCTCAAGTCTCAGAAAAACACAGAATCAGATCCTCAACTCATTTCACATCCTATAATCCAATCCGGCTACCTTCTACTTTCAAAACCTTCATTCCAAAATCCAAACCCACCCAAAGTGAGATTCACAATCATTTCATTTCTACAACAATTATGTCAGTCGAATCACTTCTACATACATCACCAACTCACAGCGCGTACACCTTCACTTCCACAGTTCAAAGCCAAGTCGATGACAGGTAATTTTTGTTATTCGTCAAGCAAAATTATGTCATCTTTGAAAGGCTTATGTAATTTAAAATGTTCCGTTTTCTTGTTTAAGGCACATTAAGGGTGAAAACATAAAAGCCTCCTTTCTTTCTTCATTTTAATTGTATGTTAAAATTGTTATTTTTGAGTGTCAAACAACCATGTCATGTATTAGGTTATCTATTACGTTACGAACTATAATTAGTTTGACAGTTATACATTTGTCAATAAAATGAAGTAAGTGTAATTTCCTAATTACTTCGTTGTAAAGTATTGTTTTGTGCATTGCTTTTATCATAAACCATCTGATAACGACGTTTATCGTATTAGTGACGAAATCGTCATGAATCGGCTTACACTGCAGATCTATGAAATCGCTAAGAATCGCTGGCGATTCTACTGACATTTATCCTAAAAATCGCTAACTATTCACCAGTGATCTTCAACGAGTCGTCCAGAGCTCGCTAGCGAAATGTAAACGATATCATACAACGATTTCAAAGCGATCATGACGAAACTGGTTAGCTGGGACGTCATCAGCTTTACGACTTGAAGAGATATGATTCAGCTTGTGCAATCGAGGTGGTGATCAATCAGCAACTAACAAGCATACAAAAATTACAAGAAATTGCATCAATTTTCATGAATTTTATAAAAATGAGAAGTTATGCAGTTCTTCATGATAGTTTTGACAACCGCATCACATGAATTCTGTACTCCACCTCAACTACCAAACTAAGACAATGGTTATGACCTAAAATTTTGTGCCGAGGTGAATAATGAACCTGTATCTGTAGCTGGGTCAGTTTAAAATTTTAAATCCATCTTTATTTCCTTCAAAACCCGAAAAACTGCATTAATTACGATATAATCTTGAAGTGGAGCAGCATTCGTTAGTTCAGAAGCTTTTGGAACAACCTCCAGGAAACGGAGGATAAAACCATCCTAGTTGCTTTGTGTTAAGATCCCCCAATAGGTTTTCCCCTCTTCGTATGGAATCCAAGTGCAAATCACGGCATCTGAAACAAAATAAAGAAATCAGTTACCATTTTCGTACAAAATGCCATCATATTTAGCTGTAAGAGTTTCCTTATCCCAAACGATGTTGGTTAAGAGCCATAACTTGTCACTGATGTTGATAACCCGACAAATCCTCTTGACCCCTTCGTAAATTGATGGCTCAGGTTAAATTGAAATTGATTTATTTGAGTTTACTTTCATTTTAGTGATTTTTACTTTGTTATGAAAGACGCTGACGTCTGGAATGCACATGATGGTAACTGTATTCAACAAGCTCAAAATAGGAAATGAAAAGACTTAAAAATGCATATTTGTATCCCTTAAAAGTGATAATTGCCTTTTGGCCTTTTAGGGTGAAAGGTGATAATAAAGATTTTTGTTTCAGCGCTTCAGCATGTCATTTGGTCATGTATGACTACTATGATTTTCAACGGCCACCCTCTGCCCTTGCTATAGGCCACCGTTTCTCTAGTTACGGTTCTGGCTTCTGGGAATGCGGATCTATTCCCTGAAGGTACTTTTGTTATTTTACAAAAAAAAAGTTGCCGGCTTCACTACTATGCAATACACAACAACCACCTTCTGCATTTGAAACACGGGATTTCTGAAAGAAGGCCTGCTTTCTTTACACAGATCAGTTGATTAGAAGCATGATAATTGTGTTTGGTGAAGCTCAAACAAGACCATCCATAGCTGCAGACTACTTTGTCCGAACTCAGTTTCCTTTTTGGCTTTGTTTCTCGTAGTAAAACCCAGTCACTCCGTTCATCCAGTCATTATTATTCAGCCAAGAAGCTTGAAACAACATTTCCAAGGTCAACACTTTTGGTGATGGTGGCACTATCCGGAAATCAGACACTGACGATGAGTTACCCTTTTCTATTCCGTTTGGCTACAGATGAAGGAAAGTGTGCGGTTTGAATTTCCAAATATTCCAACGAATTTCTGATAACCCATTGATTTATATTATTTGAAGCCCTCACGCCTAGTCTGAGCTTGAAAAATGTGATCAACTATTTAAATAAGAGTTTCTCAATCTATCATTTCGTCTTTGCTATGAAAAAAGCATGTGTTCGCTCTGATTTGCTATACAAAAAATGGTGTGCAGAAGAGCTGCAGCTGGAATGAAAGTTTTATTGTACTTTAATTGAGGTGGTGGAGACCACAACCTTCAGCTGGATTTATAAGTTTCCGAGAAATCCTATTGTGCTCGTCTCAACTGGGTGTCAATGCTAATGTCAAGCGATAATCTCCGTATCACACATTTCCCACAATACCAAGCCAAAACATAGCTACCACTCATTCTTTCTACCGTAAATAGTTATCATCCTCCCACCAATCGCCTCTTCAACAGTCATTTTATCTCAAAACGCTCTAGCACGAATAAGATTTTTGACTGCCTC
>LJIJ01005142.1:0-12604 GCA_001718145.1 Orchesella cincta
GGTCAGTAGTCATATTAAAGCAGCTGAAAAGTTTCTAACAACTGCTCGTTGGAATACGAGGCTGCTTCGAGTGAAGCACTGTCATTGTGCAGTTTTGATTAACTGACGTAAATTCTCGTCTAACAATTTTCAGCTTCTGCTGATCCTTCTTTCGGAGTGAAATGCCGAGCTCAAAATTGCATCATGAAAAACGCGAATGCTGCGTTAGTTACTTTTTCAGTTTAAATGAAAACATCAAAAAAATTGCAACCGCTAGAAAAAATTGCTGATAATTTGACCAACACGCTTTTGTCAACTGTAAAATCATATTGAAATTATAAGCTTGGCGCAGGATACAAAAAGCAGATCACAGAAACATAATAATGCGATATAAAGGTGCGTATCATTTTGGCTGTATGTCTCTCATGCAGTACGTAAATGTTGAAACGACAAAACGTTAGAAATGATTACTAAAAATAATGAAATAATGCGTTTTATATCTTCAGTTGAAAAGGTATAAATTCTCCGCAATGATTATTGATTTATATGAAGGTTAAAAGAGTTACTGAAAACATTATGATTGAAATTTATGTTGTGTTACATTATTTAATAGGATTTAAAAATAAAAAACTGTCTTCATTTATGCGAATACAAATAATGCTTATTGCCTTTGAGGTTGTGTTTTCCGTGATTATTCCGCTATAAAGCATTTGTAGTTCGCGAACGTATGGATGAAGTTCTCAATTTATAACTAACACAGTACGAATAACTTAAGAATTTGTCCAATGATTTGACAATTCTAAGTACTTTTATTTGTTTTGGGAATCAGTACGTATCCAATTGTGAAAAGCGACAACTTAACCAGTTCGCGAAAGCTATGAACATTACTCTTTCACACTTTTTATAATTGTCAGGAATTTTAAACTTTTAAAACCTGTGAAATAACAAACAGTTTAGTGTTTACATCCTTATTCAATTTCTGATGTTTTGACAGAGGATCAAACTAAATATATGGATGCCAAACTTGCCATTACAATGATAAAAATGAGATGATCAAACGGGATGCCCTTTTAGAGTGCTGTGAATGACTTCAAAAGTTTTGGAAGGTATTAATAAGCAAATATCTATAAAATAATATCCATTTTTAAATAAACAATTCAAGATGTTTCTCATGACTTATGATGATTGGACAGGTTTAGGTTAAATATATGCTCAGCTCCAGGAAAACATGGCAAATTGGCTACTTTATCACCACAATTGGCCTACCTTCAAAGTAGCCGTAGTGGCTACCTTTTTAATACAGATAGGTATGGCAAAAAGTCAAAAAGTAGCCATATTGGATATGTTGAGTCTCATTTTTAAATTCAATAAATCGTAAATCGGATTTCACCATCGGATTCAGCACATCAAATTACACATAAATGCACATATGAGACTCTATTAAGTTGTGGGTAAATGTCAGTTTTGGGAAGTAATGTGTTCCACAATACCTATCCATGTATTTCAACATAGCCAATTTGGCTACTTTATCACCAAATTGGCTACGTTTCCACTGTGGCTACTTTATCTATAATTATTATTATTATTATATATATTTATAATTTTGGTGTTTAATCAGCAAGTTGGTAAGATATTGCCTCACAGGCTATTCATTGCCACTACATACACATACTTGCAAAGGCGGTTTATGGGAAGCTTACCATGATATTCTTTCAAGCCAATTGTGTTCAGTGTTTAGCCGAGCACATCTTTCTGTGTGTGATGGTACGTAACACGGAGAATTATGAGCAGCTTAGTGAAAGCAACATGATCAACTGAATACTGGAAGAAGAGTGAGCTTTAAAGCGAAATTCCGACTTTTTACCATTTGAAAATAGGATTAGTTTGAAACAACAGCCAATCATGTACAATGCAACGTATCATTTGGCGTTTACCTACGACCGTGTGTCTTTGTTTTTGCCAGAATTTGTATTTTTCATATACAATAATGAATTTGAACTGAACCGAAACTTATTATGCAATTAAATGCTTTAGTATATATGCAATTTTATGACGTTCACAGCCCTACCAATTTCTACAAACCATCTATTATAGCGCAACTGTCACTCAACGTAATTGGCCTATTTGAAAACTGGTAATACTACGCACACAACCATGGAAGGTACGAAATAAAAGCGTTTTACTCTTCACACTTACATACGTATGATAAATTTAGAACAAACGAATTAATGATTTAAAACTGATAACACACGACATTTTGTGCATAACAAAAACAGGATTAGCTGTAATGTTAATACATCGCCAATTTGGTGATAAAGTAGCCAATTTGGCCAATTTGGTGATAAAGTAGCACCAATAGCCCCAATTCCAATTTGGCTAGGTAGCCAATTTGGTGATAAAGTAGCCAATTGGCGACCGTTTTTGGCGAGTGATAAAAAGTAGCCAATTTGGGCCGTAGCCGAATTTGGTGATAAAGGTCGCCAATTTCGACGTATGGAGCTTGGTGATGTTAGGGCTGGAATTTGGACGTATGTTTCGCTTAGACGAGCTAGGTTTAGAGATCACATCAGCCTCATCATCATCTAACACACCCTATGAAATGTGAAAACCCCTGGATGCGTATTTTGGATGGCTGAGAGTCACGCAGGTGAGATATATCTATGAAGGTGCTTTGTAAATCGAAAGCATTTCTTTTTTTTTGTAATAACAAAATACATCGTGGTACTTTACAATTGACTTACAGGAGACTTGAGGTTGAGCTTGAAACTGGCATAAATATAAATCAACATGAAGCAATAGTTTCCTAATGAGAGAATTTTTCAAGCAGTTATATATTATTCTTACACCATTAATTTTCACTGCCAATAGACAGAAATGGATTTGTACGACGAATAAGGGTGACAACAACTTTAATCGGCACCTAAGTCATTGAGAACGTTGACAAATTGGGTAAATCGCTTTTAGTTTTTATTTACCGTAATATTTAAAGTTTCATTAAAATAAATTATGAAGTGAATATGTATTATTCATGCAAGAGCTACTGTAAGGAAATTATAACAATATTATAATTGTTTTCTTTATCCTTTATTTTACAGATATTTACATAAACTTTAAAGGCAGAAGAATCTTCAGATCAACCTACTTTGGGAACTGAACGTTGTGGAGGTGTTTTATATTATTGTAAAGAATCAAAAATGCTTTTGTTAAATATAATGTTAAATAATAATAATTGATCTGATTAGTGAAACTTCTATTTGGACAGCAACAGAGGATACATTAAGTACATGGTGATCTGCGTATTTCCTGTGGTTCCCAGGAAGTAAGCCCAGTACGAGCAAAACCGTGAAAAGTAGACAACCGTCATCAACATTATTTTACACATCATTCATTCATCATTCAATCAGTCGTCATAAAAGAGAAAATCATATGCACATGAACAATTCTCACATTCAAGTAAAGATATTGTAATCCTAACTATGAGACAGGCTTCCTTCTCGAATGCATGCATATGAGATTATTACGTAGATTGACCTGGTGTTGACCCCGTTTAAATTTGTAACGGTTTTAGATTAGCTGGATGCAGAAATGCGTGCAAAAATAAGAAACCAAATTAAGTATGGTGTATAAGATTTCCTCATGTAACTTTTCGCAAAGTTTGATGGAGTTTATTTGCAGACTTAATATATTATAGCAGATGCTTAATTTTTTAGAACTGGGTACATAGTAAAATACCCAGTAGTTATAAAGGCTAATAAATTTCAAGTGATTATAGGAAATCTCTTTAGCTGAAAAGATTCCATAAAAATTGTTATTTTAATGCAAGTGGAGAGTGAAGAATAAAAATAATTTGTTATAATTTATGAGTAAATATTGAAAAAGAAGCGTATTTAAAACTATTTCTACCCTTCAATCAACTAGTAATTAGGTTAACAAAAATATGATAATCGTTGATAATGTGGATGTGTAGCAGTTTTCTCTTTATGTCAAAGATTGTAATTTGTTACCGTTTGATAAATACATACACCTTACCAACTGTTTCTAAAATCCTGTATAAATTAAAAATGGTTAATACAATTGTCAAATTTCATTATTAAACTGATCAAAGAACTTTGGTTTTTTAGAACCGTTAAATAACGCAGTTGACTTTCATATTGTGTAACTAGCAACATTTACAATTCAAAACTGGGTTTGCTCAGCTCTGCTGCAACAGTCAATGCATGTTTGTATTTGTTTTTTCAGTTCCAGATATTTGTACATCTTTTTAAATTGTCATAAATGGTTTATTCATATCAAACTTTATATTTCCGGTAGTGTAATTGCATAATTAAAGAAATGTGAGTTGAAGCATAGATTGACAAACATGGATAACATAAAAGCAATTCAAGTTTGTAATGTATTCCTTGTATTTAAACATAAATAGGAGTATGGTTTCATACCATTACTTACATAAAATGATATCGTAATTACGGCCGGTAATCCAATAATTTAGTAATCACTGGTAAACGTGATTTTTGGAAATATGACAATTGCGACGATTAGCACACAGAGGATCTGGGAGCGACCGTTGGAGATCTAACGCAGGCCATTAGCGAGAGCTTTCATGCCAGCTGTCCGCTTACTAAGATCAGACCAGACCATACACCGTCACCCTGGTGGAAGCCTTGCATGGCACAGGAAAGGAAAGAAGTGAGGCACCTAGAAAGATGCCACAAATTCCTGGGTACTGACGAAAGTTGGAAAGCATTTACGACAGCAAGGAACGCATACTACCAGCGCATCCGCAAAGCCAGTCGTAAGTCATGGTGGTCATTCTGTACGGACGTGGAGTCCATGCCTGAAGCATCGAGACTCTACAAGATTCTGCAGAATGATTCAGTAGTGAAGTTGGGACCATTGGAAACATCCACTGGAACACTTCAGGATCTGAGGAAACGGTGAAGGAACTGTTATCCACCCACTTTAAGGAGTGTGCAGGTAGTCATGGCGGTGCCGAACATCAAGCCGTAACCAGCACGACCCTTGGCCACTCTCAGGTGAGGTGGTCACAGCATACAAAGTAAAGGCTGCAATAGCCACGTTTAGCTCGTTCAGAGCTCCGGTACCGATGATATCTTCCCTGCCCTTTTTGAAAAATGGCGGAGATATATTTGGTACTACTGCTTCTCCACATTTTCCAAGCATGTTTAATCCTTGGATACACACCATCACAGTGGAAGCAGGCACGAGTAGTATTCTTACCGAAGCCCGGTAAGGAAAGTTACAGTAAGGCGTCGTCATGGAGACCCATTTCCTTGACTTCGTTCTTATTGAAGATTTTGGAAAGGCTGGTGGATTGGGAAATCAAAACACCAGCCACGGTAGATATGCTGAAAAGGAACAACCAATTCGCTTATCTGCGGGGCGCGTCGACAGATGCTGCTCTGCATCGATTGGTGAGGGAAATCGAGGAGGCTCTTGCATGCGGAGAATTCGCCGTAGGAGTTTTTCTCGACATCGAGGGCGCCTTTAAAGGTGCCGTACCAGGTTATTCACAGGGCTCTCACTAGAGTCGGCGTGAAGCCAGTATTTGTCAGGTGGATTTGCTCTATGCTGACAGGCAGGAAGGCTGTTTCAACAGTCAACGGACAAACCACAGAAATAACAGTTGGTGCAGGGTGTCCACAAGGCGGTGTCCTCTCTCCTTTCCTTTGGGACTGCGTAGTGGACGAGTTACTGGTCACTTTGCACAGTAAGGCGCCCAGCGCCACCTCACAGGGTTTTGCGGATGACATTGGGCTTCTTCAGCGAGGGAAATCTCTCGCTGAGGTCCTAAATGCCCTCCAAAAGGCCTTGAACCTGGTAAGGAAATGGTGTGAGGAAGTACAGCTGTCAGTTAATGCGGCGAAAACTGAAGCTGTGATTTTCACCCTAAGGCGGAATCTTGGTTGTTCGCCACGTCTACGATATGGGGTGCTGACATACCCTTCACCAAGCAAGTCAGGTACCTCGGGATCACGTTAGATAGTAAACTAACGTGGGGACCACATTGTGAGGGTCGCTCGAGGAGACTCTGCGCCGCACTCGCGCAGTGTAAAAGGGCGGTTTCCTCTAAATGGGGAATTTCGCCACAGCTAATGAAATGGCTCTACACTGCTGTCGTCAGACCGGCACTGACATATGGGTCAGTTGCGTGGGTATCGGCAGTGGATAGACAGTCCAACGTTAAGTACTTAGAGAAAGTGCAAAGAATGGCACTTCTCCAAATAACCGGTGCAATGCGGTCGACTCCCTCGAGGGCACTTGAGGCCATCATGGGAGTCTTACCGATTACGATCCAGGTCAGAGCGTCCGCGCTGACCACCATGCACCGGTTATCGCACAATGGTATGTGGAGAGACAAAGGTGACTCAGGTTATCTTTGTCGGGTAAATCATCAAAGTATGTCGCGACATGAGTAACGAACTGCCAATAACCAAGTGGCCATGTGATCTTCGGAAAACTAGGCCACTGGTTGATGGCGGGTTCAAGGTAACAATTCCAAGCAGGAAGGACTGGGACATCAGGGGACCCCGTGTCACGGCAGTGACGATGTGGTCTGCTACACTGATGGCTCCAGGCACAATGAAAGTACAGGTGCAGCTGCAGTAATCAAATGGGGTGGTGAAGAAAGGCTATTGATGTTTCCCTTGGGATCATCAGCCACAGTATTTCAAGCAGAGGTCTTAGCTATTAGCTGGGCCGCAGATGATATGCTCGATTCCGCCAGGAAAGAAAGTGTATATCTATTCCGACAGTAAAAGTGCTATTCAAGCACTGCAGACTTGGCAATTTATGACCTCTTTGGTCGGTGAGTGCTTCACCGCACTAAAGACTCTTGCCACGATAATCAGCTTGGCTGGTATGGATTCCGGCTCACAAAGGCTTTCTTGGTAACGAGGAGGCCGACGAGCGTGCAAAGGAAGCTGCAGGAATGACGGTATTTGGTCCAGAGCCTATTGTTCCTGTAGCTATGTCAACAGTACGGTACGCAGTGAATTCATGGGCGATGCAGCGCCACAGTAATACTTGGCGCCAATACAATGGCGCCAGACAGACCAAGCAACTCATAGATGTCCCATCAATGAGGGTAAGTAACTATCTGGTTACGTTGAGCAGGTCTCATTTGCGTTTATTTACGCAAGTAATCACAGGCCACTCCACCTTGAGAGGCCACCTTCATAATATGCGCAAGGCAGACAGTGATGCCTGTCTTGTGTGTGAGTGTGAAAGAGAAACTAGTTTGCATTTTCTAGGTAGCTGCGATCGCTACTTAGTAGTAAGGTTAGATGTGCTGGAAGGGCAGTCCTTCAGTGCAGATGACATAAGGGTCCTGAAACCTGCCAGGCTAATGAAATATATTGTTAGTACTGGCAGGTTCGCTGACCCACAGTAAAGTACGCAAGTATGAGGTGCATTAAGGCGAGTCGGTAAAAAACCTAATAGTTGGTTTAACTGCTGTGTGTTGACTTAATATATGTCAATTATACTGCCTGTCAATGCATACATACATACATACAAAAGGTGATTTGTGGTAATCAATACTCTTTCAGTGACAGTACATACAAACATCATACTCATATCACTAGTTTGGCAGTGTTGAACAAAGAGCTTTTTGCTTTGGTTACAAATGCATTGAGACCTCTGCTCCAATGCCCCAGGACAACAGCGATGTTCAAACCATGCCTTTTGCTTTACTTGTTGCCTTCAATATCCATAAAAAAACAAAAACATTTTGTGTATACATTCACTCAGCAGAATATATATACATAATTGTTTATTGGTAAAAAACCTGTGAAGATTAGTATCTACTTTACCTAGTTATCGAAAATGAATAGAACATGGTTGTAGTGACGGAAGACAATAAAAGAGCTAAGATATTCAATGTCTCCAGATTTTACTTAAACACTGCAGGTTGCACAAACCGTGATGGATAAAATTTTGAACTTGTTTTAGTTTAAAAATCATTGTCAACATCATCAGTATCATCACAACCGAAATCTTGTTCCTAACATCAACACAGTCGTTTAAAATTTGGACGCAATAGCAAGTAATTACTTGAAGTGGATACAAACAATAGCCTTTCTGATAACTGAGGCACGTCGTTCAATTGTAAGTTGGTTAATTTGAAAGCTTCTCAAGTTATCCGAGTTCAAACTGCAACTTGACATGTAAGATAATTGTGCAGATAATCTTAGCACTGATAAGTATGTAAAAATTAATTGTTTCTCTTTCTATTAAACAGGTTATAATTCATCGCCATCTCCAGAAGAGTCTTTTCATTTTTATTTCGACAACTATGTTAATTCATTCGTGCTACTATCACCAGGCTTTCAAGCGTAATTCTGTCATGCTTAACTACTCGTTTTTCAAACGCAAGGATTTCCTTGTGTTGCAGGACATACTGTTAATACCTGCTTGGAAAATTTCACTGATGATTGAAAGAAACAGCATCAGATTTTTTTAAAATCTGATTACTATTCAATATAGGAATATCCATAGCTGATAAACGAGCATACTTCCAATGACAGATGACGTTAATACGAACTGTCAGGAACGGTAATGCTTACAAATTTTACGAATAAATGAAGAATTTGCTTATCTAAAAAAGCCACGTGAAATTATAGTACTGTTGACCTTATTGTATTAATTATTTTACAGATTTCAAACATCAACAGGAGAAATTTGATAAGATGCAGTTTGAATAGTTTCAATGTAGTTGGACCGTAAAAGGAAATGGAATGCAGAAATACTTCACGTTTCTCTCCTACTCTGCAATCATCTAGTGTAAGCATTATTCGCAAATGAGTGCATGACGGGAAATTAAAATATTTATTTGGTCCATCTATAACTTTATTTGAATTTAATTTGTTGACGATTTAGCGTGAGAGATAGCAAATTATTTGCGGCTGCAGTTTGTGACTCCAGACGATGATGATGACTAAGCAATGTCAACCTTTCATTTCATCTCCAGCTAAATTCATGCCATCATCCGTGCAATTTGATGCTTAAATTCTGCCACCAAGAAAGACAGTATTATTACGCATTCAGTTGCGAATCTGAATTATAAATAATTAATTTCTTGTGCAAAATGATCACTAATGGAGACATTAATGAATATTATAGAAAGTATCTAAACTTTTATTAAAGGCATTATAAATTAAATAATACAAATTATTGTTTTCTGTGTCGTAGAAATTCAAGGTACAAAGTTTGAAACTTCCTCTATCCCCTTATTCACCTGTGACATTAGTGACTCAAATTGTGGAAACTTTTTTTGTAACTTTTCTTTCATCCCAACAAGTAAATCCAAACTTTCATTTTATTTTCCCGATATGAGTCTTAGGATAGTTTTCTTATATTATTCTCAAGACATTTTGAAGTCCTTCTAGTGCAGTCTCAGTTTGACCAAGTTCACCTTTGAAAGGACCAATTTGATGATTGTTTCTGGGCTAGTCACACTATAAACCATTCGCAAAAAGTTGAGAATACTGTTGATAAACTGGTGTTCATTCTCAAAACGTTCCAGTTCACGGAGACAGGTTACAATTTCAATTAGAGATTTTATAGTATCAAAATCATTTACATTGCAAAAAGTTTTGAGTTAATTGAATGATTCTAGTAGCAAACTCAAGCTCTCTGTCTTCTTCCCAGCTGTTTCAGAAAGAGTGCAAATTGCTATTTGAATTTTGGATTATTTCTGTCTTGCTAAATGATCTAGCTTCATTTTAAACATAAAACGGCACAATTTTTTCAGTTCTGCTGTCTTTCGTCGGAAAGTGTCCCGTTTTTGTCTCAGAATCGCTAGACAGGTTGTGTTGCAATATGTCCTACGGATCAGCTCCACTAAATTGGTCATTATGTGTAGTTTCTGATACTCCTTCATAATAATTTCTTTCCAGTCTTTTGTATGAGGTAAATATAATTTTAATATTTTATTCTTTGTTCTTAGCACTGGTCTCTGATGACTATCACTTGGAAGCAGATTATCTTTTTTCTCAGCTTTTAATAACATGATTTGCTTTTTGGTCGGTGACTTGAGAATGCTGTGAATTAGTCTTGTTGAACAATGTTTACGTTTACGCTGACAAAATATGTCTTTAAACACACGTACATTTATGTATTGTCAGCTGTGTATGCACGACGTTCATGATTCGTCATCATCATCAGCATCCTGATTGTTGTTTTTGCTTGTGAAACCCAAGTTTCGTTGGTTGAGCAAATTGCACTGAAAACTACTCTCTCGCAGAGTATTTGAAGCTGCAACACAACTATGAATTCTGCGTTTTGCAAATAGTTGTTGATGTGCAGTCAATCATAGTTTGTAAATGATTAGAAAATTGTTTTGGGGCAACTTGATTTGCGAGCTGTGAAACCAGATCATGATTGCCATGAGATCGCTCGAAACTGATTATAATGAATGCATTTACGTATTGTTCAAAATTCTGCAACAAGTGAGTTGACACGTTTAATAAATAGGTGTTAAAAATTAACTCGGGCCTCGTTTTATTACATTCAAATTTTATCATACATGTATGGATTTTTATATTAATATTTTATGCAAGTCTTTTAGTTAAATATAACAGGAGATTGAATTTCAGTACAAGAATTTTAACTATTTATAAAATAATCGTAAACCTGGAACACTTTCGGACGACAAAACGGATATTCCCGGCGCATTGGAGCTTTGGTTCTGAATTTCTGTTTCATTTCCTCTTCTGTATCGGAATCACAATCACTTTTATTTTCATGTGATCATATTTAGCAAGCATTTTCAATGAGAAATTTTTGCATTCGTCAATAAGTGAGCTGTAAGGAATAGAATATTTGAAGACAGAACACATTGGCCTTTGATTTAGTGTCAGTGTCAGTGTTGCTGATAGTAGCTGAGAGCATCTGCTAGAATTGACTCTTCCAACCCTTTTTTTCAGTCCAATTCTGATGACCTCCTGAACCAGTTTATGAACACTAATTGCAGGACAGTTGGTTCAACTTTCACCATTGAATGTATTGTAAGTAAATGTAGTGCATCTATGTTCTCATCTTTGTTGGAAGTATTGCATGGATCCAAACTGGCCTGTTTCTTCTAACAGGAAAAAATCGTGACCAAAATCTCCTTTAGATACTGCAAAGTTGGGGTGTGAGAAATTAACAGAGGGGTAGGTATTTTATCCGGTTTAAAGTAAGAATCATATTCAGCATCCACATTGCTTCTCTCCCCATGTTCTGCAGTTTGCTGCAATAGCATCAGTTGTAACTTCCAAGTCGTGAGGTGGTCTGTCTATATGACAGAGCTCGGGTACAATTGAATTTAGTAGTTTTGCAGCATCATTTTCAAACATTCTCAAATAATCCTCGATTGTATAATTGATATCACTTCTTGTTTTCGTCTTATGGTGGATATAGCCTGTGTTAAAGCCAGGGGTGGCACTGAATCGTTTCACTAGCTTGGCTGTCGAGTGGTTTTCATAATTCTTTTGGATTTTAAGTCCAGATTTCACAAACACAATAGCTTCCCTTTTTCCCATCTGTGGAAGGTCGAGTAACTTCACTGTTTGCACACCAAATGACCATTCCGTAAATCGAGATGTTATTACAACGAGTGGCTTTTTAACTGCTCGAAACGGTAAAACATTTCCATCACTTGATTGTTCTTTGCGTTATCGAACACAAAAAGAGTTTGTTTCCCATATGAGTAGTTGTAGACTTCTGCAATGACTGAAGTTATATTTTTTCATTGCCATCAGCGTTCAATGTGGACAGCTGTAAATAGTCCGATGCCAGCCTCCGAAAGCCCTCAGCTAATGTTTGCTCAGTTTCTCCGTTGATCCAAATGACATTTCTTCAAGCTCCATGTACCTTTGAATGTAGCAGCGAGCAAGTTCAGTTTTTCCAACTCCTCCGAGACCAACAATTGCGGCTGATTGCAATTTGTTTTTTTCTTGCAATTTGTTATGAAGGTTGGCGAGCTCTTGCTCTCTTCCAGTAAAAAAGTGAACGTGGTCATCCACGTCAAATCGGTATTCCCAAATTTTGTCATTGTCGTTCCTGGTACGAATGTTCCACTGCAAATAAAGTCAAAATGTGCTTGGTTTATTTCATCCCTTTTATGCAAATTAAATCTGTTTTGTTATTTCATTAGTGGGCTAGAGTTGGGTTCTAGTTTTGACTTACTTGGCCTTCAGAATTTCAAAGCGCCGGTTTTTACATTCCTTCTCAAACGCAGTTATTAGGTGTTGGAACGAGTTGTTTTTTGTCATAACAATTTAGAACTTCCAGACCTTGTCCCTTTCGCTGGGTATTGATTCCTGCAACAACAAAATTCTTGGCAAATACTTGTTTTGATTTAGAAGAAAAATAATAAGAGCACATACCAATTTTGAGACATCATCCATCTCCAAAACATACTTCTCGTAACATGAATGCAAGAATGTAGTGCTAATCCTCTCCGTGTCGTCAACAAGTTTAGACAGATTTCGTCTTATATGACTCCTTTGTGGTTGCTTCCATTGTGTGTTCCAGTACTTTCGTCTCTTTGATCTGTCTTTTTGTCAGAAGGAAATTATGGAGCTTCCCAGTTTTCTTCCACTAATTTAGATTGGATTGGACT
>LJIJ01005143.1:0-12603 GCA_001718145.1 Orchesella cincta
GCCTTTTTCGGCCATTTCGTTTTTTACTGTGCCATCATTCCTCTCCACCAAGTTAGAGTGTTAAAGATACATAACAAGGAGATGTAGCAGCAATATGAACTAGACTGTTTCATGTAATAGTCCTCACATTTTTCTCCTGTTTCTTCTTTGAAAACCCACCCGATCCAAATTATTTGGCAAAAGTCTACAAAAAATGTAATGAAAACTTGTCTTGGCTACAATTGTTTTTTTCCTTGTTTCATCGAGCATAAGATTTTTTTTACGTAATGAAACATTTGAAATGGAATATGTTACACAAACTGATTAGAATCAAGGTTTTATGATGTTTTATGGGACATGTCGGTATATTTACACAATACACAAAGGAGGAAGGAGGAACCGAGCTCATTCATTATAATATCATAGAATTACGGAAACTCAAATTGGTTACGTACATTATTAAGCCTTTAGTAATGGTTTGCAAGGCCAAATAGGTCACTTGATTAACATTTTAGGCCTTCACAATTATTATTAATTATTATTTTTTTGGTAATTTAGGTGATTTATAATGGGATTTGTAACACAATAATTTAAAGCAATCCTAACGAGGAAAACTTTTTTATACCAAACTTAAGTCTACAATGATGAATGGGAATACTCAAAAGTATGTTTATTTTTTTTGCTCCAA
This sequence comes from Orchesella cincta, assembly GCA_001718145.1. Classification (NCBI taxonomy): domain Eukaryota; kingdom Metazoa; phylum Arthropoda; class Collembola; order Entomobryomorpha; family Orchesellidae; genus Orchesella; species Orchesella cincta. The sequence continues at coordinate 668 of LJIJ01005143.1, forward strand.
ATAGGCAAGGTAAAATCCCGGTAAATACCGTGACCTCACGGTATCTCATCGAAAAATGGTATCCGGTTCTACCAGACTCATCCAGTAGCAGCAGCAAAGAGAAAGAACATCCTTCACTTCGAGTCAAGTGCAAATACCAGTCGGTAGACATTTTACCTTTGCGGTGCTACAAATCCTTCCTTCAGGTTTGTAAACTTGTATATTTTTTTTTGCTTTCACATGTCAAAAGTTGATGGTTTTATTTGGGTTTTATAAATAAAAAAACGCATTAAAACACAATAAGAAATTGGTTGCATCGTATTCTTTCTTGCATTATTACAGTATGTGAAAGATCAATATGGTCCATTGAGTGAGTGTTTGGAATCTGTGTTGAGTGTGAAAGCGAAAGAGGATTTGGCGAGCGCCCATGGTTCATGTCCTACACCATGAGAACCTTGCCAAAGAATTCATTGCAGAGTTGGCTCTTCAGGAAATTCTAAAAAGTGGTAAGTTACACTGAAACTAATGATATCTCACTTTTACGAACTATTTTATTAGGGGATGGGATAAAGATATCGAGAGAAATAAATTTCAAGTTTTGATTTTTACAACCCAACCACCTAAGTGGCACTAAAACTTTTTTATAAGATGAAATAAAGCAATAGATTTAAAGTTAACCTTTACCTATTTTTTTATGAAAAAAGGCGATGAAAAGTTGACGTTTCGTGGAAACTCCAATAGCTACCAAGGCTATGGAAGCATTTCTGAAGCTGACAGAACAGAATACCTTCACGCTACTTTAGGACCTTTCATCGAGCAGTTCCAGGGTTCTGAAGACTTATATGACTGTGAGATCGATCCCATGAAACTTCCAGCAGGGACAAATCTCTCCAAAAATCAACAGAACTTGAGAATGGCTGTGGATACTGTGTGGAAAGGCTATCATGCATTCACACTCCATCTTTCCCCATGTAAGTTTTTTCCAATCCATAATAATTACAAGGAGAAAAGTTGAATGAATTTCTATTATTCTATTAATATTACTGAAAGGATTACGCAATTCTTTCAAAATCCAACATCTCCATTTCTCTTATATTATACACGAGAAAAAAAGTTTGGAGACGGAAGGGTGAACTTGAAATAAATGAATTGAGAGAGCCACCTGTACCAAGAGAGAAAACTAAAGAAAACTTTTCTTTTTATACATCTTGACTTGACTTTTTTTCTTTTGATTGTGAATTTTAGGGAACTGAGAGAGTGCTTTTCACACTGTCGAGAGGCATTAAAATCCGCAGGGAAGGAGGAACTGAGTGATCATTTGATTTTCAGCTTCCATCTTCCTCCGTTTCCTTTGTCCCGCTATACTTTCTCCTAGTCTGTTCAACATCACGAATGGTAAGAGATGCTAGTTTTTATTTCTGATGATGTCTTTCGATTTTTTTCTCATAAGGAAAAGATTTTCTTCAACGAAAGTATAAAGTGTTGTAAAGAGGAGTTTGAGTTGAATGTGAAGTGTTCACGTCTCGTTCGTCTTGCTTTCTTTTTTCAATCCTTCTATTCCTCTGCTCTTGAGGGCATAATGCTGTTGTGAAATGGAAAGTGAGAATGAAAAAAAGAAACAAGGGGAAAAGTAAAATTTCCCAAAGTTTTTCATATTCTCTACTGTTAAAGACCATGTTTTTTTAAGAAAAAGTGCTCTTGATATGGATGGTCTTGTAAACTAACTGTGTTTGATGATGTATGTATTATTTCCGCTCGTCAAACTGATTTCCCGGTTGCGACTGAGTTCATTGAGATTAATGAAGTCGTTTGGCCTGACGTGGATTTTTTTTCTTCGTTTTCTAGAATATCCCTCGGAGAAATCAGCAAGAAATCTTACATTGATAGCTAAAGTGCTACAGACTTTGGCAAACTTTACGAGGTTTCAAGGAAAGGAGAACTATATGGAATTTATTAATGACTTTGTTGAAAGAGAAGCGTCCAATATGAAGGCTTTCCTCTCGTGTATTTCTGTAAGTTCATTTTACATCCTTCTTTCAATTCTAGATTAGATTGAGGATTGGAGTAGATTCATATAAGTGGTGGCTGAAATTCTCGAAAGGAGTTTCGTGAACCTAAAAGATTATAGTTTCATAAAAACTTTCTAGTAGTAGAATACAAAACATTTTTAATTAGTACGAGGGTTGGATGAATTATGAAAAAATTACGGAGCTATAAATAATATTTCTTATTATTTGCTACATACACAGAGTCCATTGAGTCCTGAAGCTGTGAAAAAGGTGCAGAAGGAAAATCGAGACAAAGTTCCAGCCGGTTAGTTGTTATACGTATTCGATATTCTTAACCGATTTTTTGATACATTATATTTATATGTATATGATTTATATGTCTTGAATTTCTAGGTGGTTTCATCGATCTTGGCAAATATCTCAGCATTCTTTCAGCACTGCTAAGTGAAAACGTAGCAAAGATTGCCCCAAAGGTAAGACCAACACAGCACTATACTGGAGTGAATGTGAATATGAAGAACGTGATGTGAATTTCATGCACAAAATATTTTACCAAAAGTTTACTCCCATTGCATTCCAATACTTGTTTAGACTCTCCGGATATTTATCCCTCTTCTCTCCTCTCGTTCTCTCTATTTCTCTAGAATGACAGGTTAAGCAGTTGCAAGAACTTTTGAAAACTATTCACAAGTGGTTGGAGCAGCCGGCAAATGCAACAAACGTGTCATGTTCCCATTCCCCACCATCTCCCCTCTCCTCCACCGTCTGGCCACCACACCAGCTCCGCTGGGAATCCCAATGAACCACCGATTCTCTAAACCCACTTTGCAACAATAATAATTCACAAGCCATAAATCATCAGTATCAGATCCCACATCATATTGTGAACGCTGCGGGCAACTCCCCATCTACGCCGTGTCCAGTGTTATTCACAACAACTCGAATCCAAATGTAAAGAAACATTTCCAGGTTCAGATGAACATGAATGGTAACTGTAATGGAGTGCCGGCCTATCCACTCCAACTCCAGATTCCCCATGTGAATCCCCAACCAAATTGGGATAAATAATCCCAGGTCAGGTTCACAAGCGTCATCGGGCTATCAAAGCCAGAGTCCCTGTGCTGGGAAGGAGAGGATAAACCGAACGAAGAAAACTTCCCATATTAAAGACGCAAATTAATTGGCGCACATCAACATATCAACACTTGGGAGCCCCGCCTTTCCTGGAGTTGAACACTGGATTGTAAAAGTTAAAGCTGTGGTTGGCATCCTGCATTTCAGTAGCTCTCAGGTTGATATTGTTGATGTGCGCATTAATTTGGTCTTTAATATGGGAAGTTTTCTTGTTCGCTTTATCCTCTCCTTCCAGCACAGGACTCTGGCTTTGATAGCCTGACGACGCTTGTGAACCTGACCTGGGATTATTTATCCCAATTTGGTTGGGATTCACATGGGGAATCTGGAGTTGGAGAGGATAGGCCGGCACTCCATTACAGTTACCATTCATGTTCATCTGAACCTGGGAAATGTTTTTTACATTTGGATTCGAGTTGTTGTGAATAACACTGGACACGGCGTAGATGGGAGTTGCCGCAGCGTTCACAATATGATGTGGGATCTGATACTGATGATTTATGGCTTGTGAATTATTATTGTTGCAGAGTGGGTTAGAGAATCGGTGGTTCATTGGGATTCCCAGCGGAGCTGGTGGTGGTGGGCCAGACGGTGGAGGAGAGGGGAGATGTGGGAATGGGAACATGGACACGTTTGTTGCATTTGCCGGCTGCTCCAACCACTTGTGAATAGTTTCCAAAGTTCTTGCAACTGCTTAAACCTGTCATTCTAGAGAAATAGAGAGAACGAGAGAGAGAGAGAGGATAAATATCCGAGAGTCTAAACAAGTATGGAATGCAATGGAGTAAACTTTTGGTAAAATATTTTGTGCATGAAATTCACATCACGTTCTTCATATTTCACATTCACTCCAGTATAGTGCTGTGTTGGTCTTACCTTTGGGGCAATCTTTGCTACGTTTTCACTTAGCAGTGCTGAAAGAATGCTGAGATATTTGCCAAGATCGATGAAACCACCTAGAAATCAAAACATATATATATATATATATAATTTCATGTATCAAAGAATCGGTTAAGAAGATTGAATACGTATAACAACTAACCGGCTGGAACTTTGTCTCGATTTTCCTTCTGCACCTTTTTCACAGCTTCAGGACTCAATGGACTCTGTGTATGTAGCAAATAATAAGAAATATAATTTATAGCTCGTAATTTTTTCATAATTCATCAACCCTCGTACTAATTAAAAATGTTTTGTATTCTACTACTAGAAAGTTTTTATGCAACTATAATCTTTTAGGTTCACGAAACTCCTTTCGAGAATTTCAGCCACCCACTTATATGAATCTACTCCAATCCTCAATCTAATCTAGAATTGAAAAGAAGGATGTAAAATGAACTTACAGAAATACACGAGAGGAAAGCCTTCATATTGGACGCTTCTCTTTCAACAAAGTCATTAATAAATTCCATATAGTTCTCCTTTCCTTGAAACCTCGTAAAGTTTGCCAAAGTCTGTAGCACTTTAGCTATCAATGTAAGATTTCTTGCTGATTTCTCCGAGGGATATTCTAGAAAACGAAGAAAAAAAATCCACGTCAGGCAAACGACTTCATTAATCTCAATGAACTCAGTCGCAACCGGGAAATCAGTTTGACGAGCGGAAATAATACATACATCATCAAACACAGTTAGTTTACAAGACCATCCATATCAAGAGCACTTTTTCATAAAAAACATGGTCTTTAACAGTAGAGAATATGAAAAACTTTGGGAAATTTTACTTTTCCCCTTGTTTTCTTTTTTTCATTCTCACTTTCCATTTCACAACAGCATTATGCCCTCAAGAGCAGAGGGAATAGAAGGATTGAAAAAAGAAAGCAAGACGAACGAGACGTGAACACTTCACATTCAACTCAAACTCCTCTTTACAACACTTTATACTTTCGTTGAAGAAAATCTTTTCCTTATGAGAAAAAAAATCGAAAGACATCATCAGAAATAAAAACTAGCATCTTTACCATTCGTGATGTTGAACAGACTAGGAGAAAGTATAGCGGGACAAAGGAAACGGAGGAAGATGGAAGCTGAAATCAAATGATCACTCAGTTCCTCCTTCCCTGCGGATTTTAATGCCTCTCGACAGTGTGAAAAGCACTCTCTCAGTTCCCTAAAATTCACAATCAAAAGAAAAAAAGTCAAGTCAAGATGTATAAAAAGAAAAGTTTTCTTTAGTTTTTCTCTTGGTACAGGTGGCTCTCTCAATTCATTTATTTCAAGTTCACCCTTCCGTCTCCAAACTTTTTTTCTCGTGTATAATATAAGAGTAATGGAGATGTTGGATTTTGAAAGAATTGCGTAATCCTTTCAGTAATATTAATAGAATAATAGAAATTCATTCAACTTTTCTCCTTGTAATTATTATGGATTGGGAAAAAACTTACATGGGAAAGATGGAGTGTGAATGCATGATAGCCTTCCACACAGTATCCACAGCCATTCTAAGTTCTGTTGATTTTTGGAGAGATTTGTCCCTGCTGGAAGTTTCATGGGATCGATCTCACAGTCATATAAGTCTTCAGAACCCTGGAACTGCTCGATGAAAGGTCCTAAAGTAGCGTGAAGGTATTCTGTTCCTGTCAGCTTCAGAAATGCTTCCATAGCCTTGGTAGCTATTGAGTTTCACGAAACGTCAACTTTTCATCGCCTTTTTCATTTGAAAAAGAAATAGGTAAAGGTTAACTTTAATCTATTGCTTTATTTCATCTTATAAAAAAGTTTTAGTGCCACTTAGGTGGTTGGGTTGTAAAAATCAAAACTTGAAATTTATTTCTCTCGATATCTTTATCCCATCCCCTAATAAAATAGTTCGTAAAAGTGAGATATCATTAGTTTCAGTGTAACTTACCACTTTTTAGAATTTCCTGAAGAGCCAACTCTGCAATGAATTCTTTGGCAAGGTTCTCATGGTGTAGGACATGAACCATGGCGCTCGCCAAATCCTCTTTCGCTTTCACACTCAACACAGATTCCAAACACTCACTCAATGGACCATATTGATCTTTCACATACTGTAATAATACAAGAAAGAATACGATGCAACCAATTTCTTATTGTGTTTTAATGCGTTTTTTTATTTTATAAAACCTAAATAAAACCATCAACTTTTGACATGTGAAAGCAAAAAAAAATATACAAGTTTACAAACCTGAAGGAAGGATTTGTAGCACCGCAAAGGTAAAATGTCTACCGACTGGTATTTGCACTTGACTCGAAGTGAAGGATGTTCTTTCTCTTTGCTGCTGCTACTGGATGAGTCTGGTAGAACCGGATACCATTTTTCGATGAGATACCGTGAGGTCACGGTATTTACCGGGATTTTCACCTTGCCTATTTAGGAGCAAAAAAAAAACATACTTTTGAGTATTCCCATCATCATGTAGACTTAAGTTTGGTATAAAAAAGTTTTCCTCGTTAGGATTGCTTTAAATTATTGTGTTACAAATCCCATTATAAATCACCCTAAATTACCAAAAACAATAATAATAATAATAATTGTGAAGCCTAAAAATGTTAATCAAGTGACCTATTTACTTGAAACCATTACTAAAGCTTAATAATGTACGTAACCAATTTGAGTTTCGTAATTTATAATTATAATGAATGAGCTGGTTCCTCCTTCTCCTCTTGTGTATTGTGTATATACCGACATGGTCCATAAAACATCATAAAACTTGATCTAATCAGTTGTGTAAACAATATTCCATTTCATGTTCATTACGTAAAAAAAATCTTATGCTCGATGAAACAAGGAAAAAACAATTGTAGCAAGACAAGTTTCATTACATTTTTTTTGTAGACTTTTGCCAAATAATTTGGTTCGGGTGGATTTTCAAAGAAGAAAGCAGGAGAAAAATGTGAGGACTAATTACATGAAACAGTCTAGTTCATATGCTGCTACATCTCCTTGTTATGTATCTTTAACACTCTACTTGGTGAGAGGAATGATGGCACAGTAAAAACGAAATGGCCGAAAAAGGCCATTAACTTCAGGCTGTTGTGTGCTTACTCCTATCTTACTCATTTCCTGTCTTGGTTCTGGTATTCTACCCAAAAAGAACGGGTGAACACGTAAGCTCGAGTTAGAAATGGAGAGTTTAGAAAAACAATAAATCTTCATTAGTATGCCGAACCAACTCTCCACCACCCAGCCTAAAGTCAAACATCCATAATGTCACAATGGAGAAAGTGTGTGGAGGAAAAGGAGCTTCTTTCATAATGCTAATCCGAAAAAATGTAGAAATTAAGTGAAAGAAATGGTAAAAATGTCAAACGTACCGATGCAAGTGTTGCGCTCTTTCTTCCGTTTTTTATCACCTTCCCGAAAGAACACGACAGTGATAAGTTGCACACAATTAGGTAGCTGAGTGAATTCAAAGTGTTCGCCCCAAAATAACATGTCTCCTCTTGGTTTCCCACAAGTTCGGGAGTAGAGAACGTCATCCAGGTACAGTTCACAAAAGTAGCGTTTTGACGAATTTTTGCCACTACTTCCACCTGGAATCCCTTTGCCCTCCAGGATCCAAATTTTGAGGGAATTCTCTCGTCTCCGAACTTCATCCGCCCGAGGCCGGATTGCTTGACGGAAGGCGTAGACCCAGGAGTCTCGCTCAGCTGCCGATGAACACGTGTAGTATTTGGACCCAGTTGGAGTTGTCACTTGGAATGCATGCTCTTGCCCGAGTATTGATGGATGAAGGGGTCGGATTGACACGTCTCCAGCTGTCAAGTCCATTGTTGACATCATCCCGTTGCTTACAAAACTGTTTACTGGTTATTTGTCCACGCCAGGAGGCTTTCATGAGATCGGGAGATTCGCATTCGAGAAGGGTACAAAATGTTCCCAGCGCTGCTCAAAAATATGAGAGAAAGCAGAAAGGGTTAGTCAATCATATCAATGCATCATTATTTCATATAATGGAATTCCTGTGGATTTTCATAAATTCATATACGCTCCCGTTCTCATTTAAATGCCCCGAATTCTTAAACTGATTCCAATGACACTCATTCAATTTGCATCGCATTGAATTGAGTTTGAGTGTCTGAAACGATTGCGTTGGTATATTATGGAATACCTCAAATGAAGAACCATTAGGGACCATTCAAGCTATAAAAAAAATTCGTGGGAAGCTCACTACATGTCATACAATAGTTATGAGTTGGATTGGAGATGCGATAGCAAGCAAAACCTCTGTTGGTAGAGAGTTACAAGACTCAATCATTCATGAACATGAAACAATACAAGCAAAGTGAACTTGAAGGAATACTCAACAAATATAATACAGCAATCTATTGCTTCACCCCTTCACTGCTGCCGCATTGTATGCTGCTGAGCTGTTGTTGAGATGATTAATTAACTTTGGGAATAAAATACGAGGAAACGACTAGCTTATCAAATATTCATGAAATCTTTTAGAGCTAACTCTTGACTGCCATATTATTCTGCTCTTGGTTCCAAAACGCTTATTAGATAGTCCTCCTCCTTCCAAAACTATCACGACAAAGAACAGACCAGAGATCATTGTTGTGCGTTGTAGTTGTATTACACGCTAAATCTACTTTGCCACGCATAACAACAGACTTCACATCTGGTAGCCGTCTCATTTGACAACAAAGGGAGGAAGGAAGAAGAAAAGGGGAAGTGAAACAGGAACACTTTAGTAGACTAAAACAGCAGCAGCAGCTTACACACTTCCATATGCATGGCTAATGTACAATAGTGTGCAATAACTACAAGAGCAGGAGAAGAGGTGTAGTCTCTGAGTATTCAATGAGGAGGAAAGAGTCAGATGAGGAAAATTAATTCATATTCATCTTTGCTGAACCTGTGACATACCATCACTCATCACAATGCACCAGTCATTCCTTCCCAAAAGCCGCAACGCGCTACAACAATATTACTAAATGCACTCAACTTTGTGCTTCATCTCCTTTTATTCTTTTGCCTGCAACCTCACTCCTACCTCCTTAATATCCTTGTTTTTCAAATCCTTTCAACTCCACATGATCACCACCCCAACACATCACCTTTCACTTTCACCACCACTCTCATTTATACGATTTGTGAGCTTTTACAGAGAAATAGATTGTAGCATTTGAACGCAGTGTCCCAACAGTACAATAGTGTACATGTTTTGTTATGTTGATTTTTAGTTCAATACCATATTATGTAGTTTTGTTAGAAAAAGACAAGAGAAGTAGTTTGAAGAAACAGTACATTTAGAACGTTGTAGGTATCACAATATACTTATCCAGTGATAAATAACTTAACACCCATTCAGTTCAACTATATATATTTCAGATTACTTACTACAACTGATTTTTGCATTACTGCTTAATTGTAAGTTTCAAATGCGTTTAATCTCGGGAATTCCGAAATACATATATAAAATGCAACGAAGGTTTAAATTTTGAGACTAGGACAATTTAGAGTTGGACAGATACTGAGATTTGTACACATACTTAAGCAAGAATTATACATAAATAGTTTGGTACGTAGGCCACACTTCAGGCACTGATGTGATCCAAATGGGCATAACGTCGCGGAAGAACTTAGTATAATGCTATATAGATATTCATATTCCAAAATCCATTTTATTTAAGGGTGCAACTTGGCAAAAAAAGCCAGTTTTAGTGTGGCCTACGTTCAATCAATACATCAGAACTCAAGTTACATGAACCTAGCTTGTTGTACCTTACAAATCAAAGATTAAAAACAGTTGTTCACATGTATGTATGTATCTGCTTCTCAATTAACGCTTTATATAAATCTTACACAAGTAGGAAATTACCTATGACTATTCATATCAGGAAATTATTCTCGCCTGGCCTGTGAGATTCAATTCGTACGATCCATGGGCTACTACCTGATCCAAATCTACATTCCATCAGGACTCATCGTAATTATTTCTTTGGTTCCTTCTGGCTCAATAGGAACGCGACACCTGCTCGAGTTGCTCTTGTGTAACAACGGTAAGTTCAGCAGCAAAAACGTTGACCCCCCCATTATACCTTCATTTATTTTCATTCATTTTACTGGTTTAAATAAAATGATGGTGCTAAATTGAAACGTCCAGGCTCACTCTTCTTGTAATCATCTGTATCTCAGTTATCTATTCTGAAAATTGTATGACATGTTCTACTGTAGGTGTTGACGATGACAACACTTATGTCCTCAACAAATGCAGCTCTTCCCAAGATTTCGTATGTTAAATCTATAGACGTATATCTTGGTACCTGTTTCGTCATGGTTTTCGCGTCACTGCTAGGTATGTCCTATTTTGTCATTTCCCTTGATGTCTCCATGTTTCGGGTATTTAGTGCGTGAATTAGGATAAACTAACGTCCTGTTTATAATTTTCTAATGAAGAGGCAACGGTGGATACATGGCCAAACGAATTCAAATGCGCAAAAATAGATTCATGCCCTGCAGAAGATGGCAGAGCAGAAAAAGAAAGAAATGCAGGATCACCACGACGAGCATCATGCTAAGCAAACTGTAAGCTCTAAGCAAACCGTAAGTTCGTCTGCTAATCATATCCCCTCCAACATTAATGAGGAACTCATTCAACCATTTAAAATTGTTTCCCCTACGTAGGAGGTAAGATTCAAGGTTCACGATCCAAAGTCGTACGCGAAAGGAGCTGGCACGTTGGAAAACACGGTAAACGGGGCTCGAGGTGGGGACGAAGAGAATCCTGCTCATCCTATCTTGCCACCAGGCAAAGATATTAATAGCTATACGGAATTACACCGTCAGATATTGATAAGTAAGTGATGGGAAAAGCTATGTGGTTATATCATAAGCACTTTCAGAACCATTTGGGTTTGAATGACACTGTCCTTGTGCAGTAATAACATGAGTGTGTTTAACTTTTCAGATATTCCGTGTGGTATTCCAGTCTGCTTTATTTGCTTCAATTTAATGTATTGGATAATTTACCTTCATATTTCGGACGTTGTAGAGACGATCTTGTGTCGCTAGAAAGACCGACTAAGTTATTGTGGTTTCCACTCCTTACCTAGATTTCAACTTCCTCTGCATTTACTTCTTAAAGTTATATAATTAATTAGTGAACTTGTCAAAGTCTGTTTTATTGATTGAAGAGAAAACGGCTTTTCGAAAACTTCAAAAGTGTGATATAATCTTTTGTCTGCCACGTTTTAAATTCAATGACGAAAAACGATTGAGTGATTCCTGTCTGTCAGGATGATGAAAGAAAAGGCGACGGGAGAAGAAGATGAAGAAACCTCACATTTAAGGCAGCTCAATTCGAAGACTTTCAAGGAGATCCATTCGCATATTCCGCATTAAGCTCGGAGATTAGGTGAAGAGAGACGTATTCATTAAGACTCCTTGGAAAGCTTAAAACCCACATAATAGATTATGATGCTAGCATTGTGCAGAAACTTTGGTACATACAATCTAGTAGTATTACGAAGGCTGAGGAATGAGTGACAGTGTAGTAAAAAGTTAGGTGAAGTAAAGAACGATGTTGTAACAAAGTATGCCTATGCATAAAGAAAATACTCAAACAATATATACAACTCTAGTTTCTCCATTTCATTGAACTGCAAGTGTTCAAGGCCCCGCCTTTCTCCTGGTGGCAGAAGCAAAGTCAATCGCCCTTCATCTACAACTCACCTACCTGCATCTCAATGCGTCGATATAATATATCCAAAGGCTACCTTCCTCCTTTCGACTTACAACACACATAGGAATAATGCTGCACTTTCGTTTTCGTCAGAAGATAAATGTGTTTCAAAGGGCGATTGATCTTGTGCCGGATGTGTCAATGAAATTATGCTTGTATTA